>JAZKJV010002452.1:0-182082 GCA_037367405.1 Ottelia alismoides | reverse complement strand
TCTTTATTCTGAATACTCGTACCAACCCTCTCTTCTCTTACCACATCGAGGAAGGCTCTCACCTCGATGCTTCTAGATCACCTTCTTGTCATTCTATTAATTCAAATCCTTTGTATTCTGAAGGTGAAGAAGACCAAGACAGCAAGATGCCTCCCAAGAAGAGCATGGATGATGAGGGAGATCATGACACATTGAGGGACATCTTAGCTAGACTTGCACAAGCTTAGCAGAGAAATGAATTACTCAGACAGGAGATTGGACAATTAAGAAATGAAGAGGGGTCGATGAGAGATGCTGACAATCACAGTGCCGCATAGAATGAGAACTTGCTTAGGCCGGTCATACTGCCAAATGTTAGAGAATTAAAGCCTCACTTATTGACAATCCTGACAAGATTTTATGGCAATGCAATAGAGGAACCACATATGTTCCAGCAAGAGTTTGAAATGGTATGTGACAATATATGATGACCTGGTGTAGCACAGGATTACATACGTCTTAGAGCCTTCCCCTTTGCTGTAGCAGATAAATCCACCTATTGGCTAAAGAATTTGAGGAGGGTGGTCACTACGTGGGCTGCATCGAAGGACGTGTTCCTCAAGAAGTTCTACCCGTTGAGTAGAACTAATCAAATGAGGTCTCAGATATCAAGTTTCACACAGATGTCCCATGAGCCTTTCCACGAGGCATGGGAGAGATTCAAGGACCTGATTTAGAAATGCTCAGGTCATGATATTAACTGACCTATCTTGGTCTAGAAACTGTACAGTGGTCTGACTCCTGAGGTCCAAGGATTGTTGAACGCTGCATGTGGAGGCAACTATCTGAACAAAGGAGTCGTGCGGTTTGGATGGTTTTCTATCAGATGGCAGAGACCAGCCGTACAAGATCATCAAGCAGGACTTATGACAAGCCACCTGACCCTCGCAAACCTTAGGAGGTGGTAAGAACATCGGCTACCGATATGGAAAATGACCTACTCCCAACATAGGGATAATCAATGATAAGTTAACTAAGGTTGACCAGATCAAAAATAAGGTGAGCAAAATACACAAGCTCGTCGAATGGGAGGACCTCACCAAGCTTCCAAAACAAATGGCAGAATTAGCTTATAGAGCATCCAAGATCAAGATATCTACCCCATCTGCACCTCCTGCTCCCATCTACCGAGTGCACCACATTCAGGAGCAACCCATGCAGGGGTCTTACAACACATGGACTCCAGGTCAGCCTGAGGTCCATGAGAGCCGGTTCATGGAGACGACCATCATGATAGTCATCGAGGAGTCCCCACAACTATGGGAGGTAAATGGGATCTGGTACACCAATGATCCAATGCTACACAGCACCAGCAGCAACAACACCCACAATATCCCCCCAGCCTCAATATCGCTAGAAACAACAATATCCTCATCAACAGAACCAGTATCGTCAGCATGTCCATCAAGGACCTAATAGACCACAACATGGTCAGCATCAACAATCCCAGAGGCAGGACCACGAAGCCTCGTCTTCATGTACCTCTGACTTACAGAGGATCCTCGATGAGCTCAAAGTCATCCGCAATGAGCAGCATGATCAGAGAGTCGACATCAATCGGCTTTCACGTTGGCGTGATGAGTTCACTGCACCTAGGACCTCCATCCCAGCAGGGGTTCAGGTTAACCCCAACAAACTGAACCAAGGATAGAATCGCCATAAGGATTGAGTATACTATTCCGATTTCTTAGAATCAAACCATGAGATCCTACCGCATGGTATTCACCATCTTACTCTCAGGAGCGGTTGGACCGTACAGACCCCTGATCTGGCATGACAGGGTGGAGTAGAGGATACCAATGAGCCAGCCCATGTGGATAGCTCAGAGGAGGAGGAATATCATCACCACCAACACCTTCAGGATCACCAGGGGGATTTGAATCCCAAAAAATCCAAAAAACAACAAAAAACCAAGAAAATCCAAAAAGAAGAATAAAACGAAATCAAGCACGATCATGAGCACCGAGTCTTCAGGAGATGAGAAGACCACCTTGGATGCATCACCAGTAGTTTTTCCATCTTCAGTTTCAATTCCATTTCATGCATGTCCGTCGAGTCTTGTACATAGTCTGAGTCCAAGTCAGAGTCATGTACAACTGAATCTTGATTCCAATAAGAACTTAGATGATGATATTTCTATTTCACATCGTGGGTCTCTTAAAATCCCTTTCCCTCAGTCTTTATCTAAGGGAAATAAGAAACATTCTCAAAAAATGATCTTAACATTTTAGAGATGGAAAGGATATGCCATGAGAATGTTAAAGTTGAGATACCTTTCCTTTAATTAGCGTATATGGTTCCTGCATTTAAGAAGTACCTAAAAGCAAGATGCACACTTGTTAGGACAAGCAGGAAAAAGAACACTCGAACAATGAAACATGTGTTGTCTATAGCCACTACTTGTGCGATCTGCAATGAGATTCCAAGGAAGAAAAGAGATCTAGGAGCACACTTTGTCACCAGTCAGATCGCTAACACATCATTTGTTCGTACTATACTCGATAACAGATCCTCAATCAATTTACCATCATATTCCCTCCTAGATCATCTAGATTTGGAACCTCTGAGGAAATCAAGAGCACTCTTATAATTCGCAGACCGGTCTATTAAGAGGCCCAAAGGGATGTTGAAGGGTGTTATCCTTAACATAGAGTGGAAGCAGTACAAGGTGGACTTCACTGTCCTAGATATGGAGTGTCCCTGAAGATGGCAAGATTCCCATATCATACTTGGTCGCCATTTTCTGAGGATGACTGATCTTTGATTATATTCTGGGAAAGATACGCTTTCATGCACACGATGAAAGTGTAGAGTTAGAGATGCAACAAACAAAAAGGAAGATACCTAATTCGAAGAGCAGTACAAAGTATCTCTGGTCGGAAGTCGAGTGCTACAGAGTTGACACGGTTGATCACTAGCAACAACAAACAACTTGGGTTGACAAGTCCATCTCACCAGGAGAGGACAGTGTAGATAAGGCAGTTAGACAGATCCTGCAGAATCAAACCTTATCCACATGAGACTTTCTCATGCATCTCCCTACGTCCTCGATGGCTCATAAGACAACTTAAACTTGTCAGACATGTTTCCTTCAGGTCAATCAGAAGATGAGGATGATGAGTCGGACATGGCTTTTGCTGATTGCTTGGACACTTTTGACGATCCAACTCTAGAGCCGAATCAGTTGGTGGCTTATACTTCAGTGACAGATCCAACCACTATCAGCACAGAGCCAGAGTTGATTGAGTCAGATTTTCTTGATGATGACATTTTACCTTAGCTCAAACCATTACCCACGACACTCCAATATGCCTTCCTTGCGAGCCCACCACGGAAGTTTCTGTTCATTATCAGTTATAGCTTGAATGGAGAACAAGAATCTCGCTTGCTAGATATTCTTGAAAAGAACCGCAAGGCCATATGCTAGAGCATGTCCGATCTTTGCGGGATTAACCCTATTTTGTGCTCACACCATATTTACCTAGAGGACTGTAAAGCCTTGAACTTGCCTTTTCTCGGAACTACAATACGTTCCGGCTCGTCAAGAGGAAACCAACGGAATTCGTTTTGTGTGAATCAGACTTCGTTTTGATTTGTTATGGTTTTAGGAAGAAAGAGAAATAAAGAGGCTTAATATGTCATTAAACCTTAATGACCGTCATTAAGACCGATTAATCATGATTAAGGAAACTAATGATGGATTGAAAACTACTAATGACCATTAGCGAACACTAATCAATAGTTAGCACAAGATAAGCCTAAGCAGTGAAAGTTAAATCGTGATTAGTGAAAGTTAATCACGATTAGCGTTAATTAAACGTCATTAGCAAATCTAGAATCCTCTGAATATTCTAACCTAATCATTAAGTTTCGAACAAGTTTTGGCCAAAACTATGGGCCAAAACCATGGGCAGCTAACCACAGTTAAGGCCTAAATCATGGTTTTCTAACCATGGTTAGTGGTTTTCTGGAGCTTATAATTAACCCCCCTACCCATTTATTCTCTACGATTTCCACTATCACCACCACCCCAAGGGCTTGGATCGAGAGGTCGGGAGGAGGAGTAGGAGGCGAGGAAGGAGCGCTAGCGAAGCGCTACCTGGAGAACGAGGAGGAGGAAGGTACGATCTTCTCTTAATTTGCTTCGTGAGTTAGGTTTTCGACTCATGTTCAGTTTCCCTGTTGTTTTCCTTTCGATGATTTTATAAGGGGAAATTCTGCCGAAATTTTCTTAGAAATATGTCCCGATATAAGGGGATATTCTGTCAAAATTTTCTTAGAAATATGTCCCGATATAAGGGAAACTCTGTCAAAATTTTCTTAGAAATATTACCCCGTATAAGGGGAAGCTCTGCCCAAATTTCAAGAGAAAATATGTTCTTCACGTTCTTCGTGTTCTTTATGTGTTCTTCATGTTCTTTGTGTTCTTCGTTCGTTCTTCACGTTCTTGGCACATTCTTAGCATTTTTGATCGTTTCATGAGCCATAAATCATCCTTTTGAAAAAGAATCACGATAAAGAACTGTATACAAGAGAGACAACTCGATTAGGTAATGAAATCCTGCCTTTTGCTGTTGGATTTTTCATATGAGATCGTTGAAATTTCTGATTTTATGTTCTTTGCTACAAGGAACCCTAATTTGGCTATTTTTGAGAAAATATGAAGAGCTGCTTTGTGATTTCAACTAAAATAAGGTCTAAGCATCGAATTGATGTAGTGGCTTGGAAAGTCAGGGTTTGGAAGTTAAAATGAGCATAAATATGAGTATATAGATATGAATTAATATATATGTAAGTCTATACTCAGTATTTATGGTTATGCTAATATAAGGCTGAATTGAGGAATTACATAATGGGAATTGATATTTGTTTGTTTGGATCGTGAAAAAGATCATTTTTTATGTTAAGAAATGACTGGGAGTAGAACTACAGGTCGAGCATGCAGCCTGTAGGTTTATCGGAAGGAACTCGTATTGGTGTGACCCTACCTAGGTGGTACACTGTTGCTTTGTTTTGATAAGTGCGCACGAAATGAATGATTTGCAATGCATGGTACCAGGTGCCAATATATTCGGGTTGAACGACGGAAGATGTGGTCATGCCATGTAGAGGCACAGGTGGTTCAATAGCAGCTGGGTCACGATAACATGTATTTAAAGCCGCTAGGTTATGTGATTAAAGGTTAGCCTGAGGTTTTAATCAACATGTCCTCGAGGACCGTGTGCTCCTTTGTGTTCCAGGCTGAGGGTTTGAAATCCTGATCAATAAAAGAAAAGGAAAATTGTCAAGGTAGTATTGGAGGATTGGTTGAGGCGACGTGCGACAACATAAGCTCACCAGATCAACGTAATATCCAATCATGAATTATCCACAGCTTATGAGTCCAAGAATGGTGGGGTTCCCCTGGACTAATCCCTGATGTGGAATAGAAAGGAATATGACTTAAATTAGTGAAAGGATTGTAACTTTTAATGACAACAAGTTTTGCAAAATTACACAATTTGTTTACTTTCTCTTCTTCGTTACTTAGCACTCGCTAATTGTTATCCTATGATAGACTGGAAAACCCAACATGTGTCGGTGAGCCATCGCAAGGACTTTAGTCATCCAGTCAACCACAGTAGCTTTACTCTCTAAGGTGGTTAGTAATATTTCTGTGTATTTCCTTTCAGCTGATGTGCATGTAAAGGGTTGTAGTCGGACAATGGATCATGCAAACTTCATTTTGTGAATGGAAAAGTATTAAATACTTATTTTTGAGTATTTTTAATTACAGTCTGTTTCTGAATGTTAGTTGTGATTGCTGAATAAATTCTTGTTGAGTAACCAGATCCGGATATGGGAGGATTCGACGGCCCGGAATTGGGGTCGTGACAGATTGGTATCAAATCCCGGTTACTCTAGCAATTTATTTAGTAATTGATAACCATGAGCGGTATTCATAAACTAAGGTTGTATTAAGATACCTTGATCTTAATAATTGACTGCAGTACCATTCACAAGACATTGTCCCTTATGTACATCATGATAAGACATATAGGACCTAACCTTTAGCCCTAACTTATCCCAGGATCATGGAGGACCAAGATGTGTTTAGGAAATTAGTCGCCATGATGACAATGCTGCAAGAAATAGGACAAAAGCAACAATCATTAGAGGAGAGGCTCAATGCACAAGCTGAGAGACCTGAAGCATCCAGACCTGTGGATGCTAGGATTGAAGGTTCTGTCCATCTTTCTGAGGAAGAATCTAGTTACCATCCTTCAACTGAGTCTGCTCCTACCCCAGCTGAAGGAACAATGGAGAAGACCCTTCTTAGATACCAAACATTATTAGACAATTATCGAAAGGGGAAGATTCCTCAATTTAAAGGCATAGAGACACCTGTTGAGGCAAAACTATGGCTTGATGATGTCAGCAGGATGTTGAGAATAATACACGCACCAGCAGACACTTGGGTGCACTTCGCTGATTACTCCCTATCAGACTATGCAAGACGATGGTGGAGAGCCATTTCCAAGAAATTAGTAGATCCTGTTGCATGGGATGTTTTTGAAGAGAGGTTCTGAGCTCACTTCTGTCCCGCCCATTGTGAAGAGTTAAAGAGGAGAGTTGGCTTCTTTGACCCAAGGATCCAAGAATGTACGAGAATATCATATTCACTTTACGGAACTGCTACGTTACTCTCCAGCTCTAGAAGCTTCACCACAAGAGTGTCTTACCAAATTTGTTAACGGTCTTGAGGGAGATTTGAGAGAGAAGCTTGCAGGTTTTAAAGCAACCACTGTAGATGAAGCCATGGACATCACCTACCATATTGAGATGGAGAGGGATGAAAATCGCCAAAGAAGAAGCTTCCACTTTACTAGTGGACCATCCAAACATAAGGTGAATTATAACCAAAGAGACAGTCATTATCATCCAGTCAGGTCTAATATAAGCTCGCCATAGATGTTGGGCCAGGAATTATCTGGAAGAAGGGGTTTCTCTAGACCTCCACTATATCCTCACGACTCAGCAGCTGGAGCTAGTCCTCTGTGGCTGGATCTTCTGCTCAAACAGGAGCACATGTATGTTTTTACTGTCATCAGAAAGGCCACATCAAGAAAGACTTTCTGAAGTTGAGAGGTTCGAGGTTTAAACTAACCCCAATTAACAGTATAACAACCACCTTGAGCAATGGAGCAACACGTGAAGGAAGACACGGTAGAGGTCGTGGCTCACAAGGAGCATCTCCTACACAACGACCACCGCAAAGTGTTGCGGGTTCAACTTGCCTATTCCTAATGGCCAGCTCAATGTAATTACTGAAGAACAAGCCTACAATTCATGCACAGTCGTACGAGGTACTATTACTATTCATGGCTTTTCAGTACATGCATTATTTTATTCTTATGCTTCATATTCATTATTGATCGACGGTCAGTTTCCACTTTGGGTAAGATACCAGTAGAAGTATAACAGTCCTATCTGATCAAGGGACCAGGAGGACAAGTATTTATAATCCGAGAAATCCTGGATAATTGTATAGTACTGATAGCAGGACATCAGTTACCTGTTTCACTACTACTAATCGAAATGGAGGACTTTGATCTTATCCTATGGATGGACTGGCTAGAAAGGCATCATGCATGTCTTGACTGTTTTCAGAAGACAGTAACATTTCACCTTCCTAACTCGATAGAGTTCCAATTCATTGGAAAAACATCCAATGATAATGTTAAATACATCTATACTCTGAAGATACCATAGATGTTAGAACAAGGGTGCCAAGGTTATTCAGGATATGTAACAACTACATCATGGTCAGACATAATGATAGAAGATATACCTATAGTGTGCGAATTTCCTGATGTATTTCCAAAGGAACTGCATGGATTACCACCTGAGCGAGAGATTGAATTTGAAATCTCTCTCATGTCTGATACTCGGCCTATCTCTATCCCTCCATATAGGATGGCACTAGCTGAGTTACGAGAGTTAAAGGTACAGTTACAAGAACTGTTAGAAAAAGGATTCATTCGTCCCAGTACTTCACCATGGGGTGCACCTGTCTTATTTGTCAGGAAAAAGGATGGGTCAATGCGGTTATACATTGACTATAAACAACTAAACAAGAAGAGCGTAAAGAAAAAGTATCCTCTGCCAAGAATGGATGATCTCTTCGATCAGTTACATGATCCAATTGTGTATTCCAAGATTGATTTAAGATCTAGATACCATCAGTTGAAAATTAAAGATACAGATATTCCCAAGACAGCTTTTCGAACCAGGTACAGGCATTATAAATTCTTAGTAATGCCTTTTGGACCGACAAATGCCCCAACATCCTTCATGGATCTCATGAATAGAGTATTCAAGGAGTTCTTAGATCACTTTGTAACAGTCTTTATTGATGATGTGCTTATTTACTTTAAGGATAAGTATCTGCATGAACATCATCTCAGGCAAGCACTTGAAACTCTAAGGAAGAACAAACTGTATGCTAAATATAGCAAATGTGACTTCTGGCTATCTGAAGTATCTTTCTTAGGCCATGTTATTTCTGGGGAAGGTATATCAATTGGTCCTACAAAGGTTAGTGCGGTGATGAGTTGGGAACACCCGAAGACTGTCACAGAAATAAGATCTTTTCTAGGATTAGCCGGATATTATAGAAGATTTCTGAAGGACTTTTCACGAATAGCATTGCCAATGACTAGGTTGACCCAGAATTCCAAACACTAAAAGAATGCCTAACATCTGTACCTATCCTTACTCTACCCTATGGAACTGAAGGATTTATAGTGTACATTGATGCATCTAAAGAAGGACTTGAGGCAGTTCTTATGCAACATGGTAAGTTAGTTGCTTATGCATCACGACAGCTCAGAACACATGAGAGGAACTACCCGACACATGACCTTGAATTAGCTGTTGTAGTTTTCACTTTAAAGATATGGAGACATTACCTCTATGGTATTACTTTTGAAATCTTCACTGATCATAAAAGCTTGAAATATCTGTTTGATCATAAGGAGCTTAATATGAGACAGAGACGGTGTCTACATCTATTGAAGGATTATGATTGCACCATCTCCTACCACCCCAGTAAGGGGAACGTCGTAGCAGATGCCCTTAGTAGAAGAACTTATTCACATGGGTTGGTGAATGCTATCCACTTATGGGGTTTACTATCAACATTGAGTGAATGGAAACCATTTGATAGTAGTACCGATACTATAACTATTCCTCACCGATATAAACCAGAAATCTGAGATAGAATAGAGAAAGGACAAGAGGATGATCCAGTCCTTAAAGACTTGAGACAACAACTTGAGCAGAATGAGATAGAGGGATTCCATATACAAGCTAGGATATTGTATAACCATCATAGAGTTTGTGTACCAAATACACTCGAATTGAGGAAAGATATCTTACTTGAAGCGCACTGCTCAAAATATCTATTCATCCCGGAATTACGAAGATGTATAAAGATCTTCCTTCAAACTTTTGGTGGCCAAGAATGAAGAAGAATGTTGCTGAGTTCGTGAATTCATGTTTTACCTGCCAACAGGTAAATGCTTCTCACCAAAAGCCACCAGGATTGTTGCAACCCCTCCCTATACCAAAGGGAAATGGAAAAGCATTTCCATGGACTTCGTTACTTGCTTGCCTCAAACGACTGTTGGGAAAGATAGTATATAGGTTAAAATAGATCGTCTAACCAAGGTAGTACACTTCATTCCAATAAGCTTATCTTTCACTCCAGACCACCTTGCTGAGTTATATATTGCACATGTGATTCGTCTCTATGGCATTCCAAAGGAAGTAGTTTCCGATCAAGATTCACGATTCTTTTCACATTACTGGGAGAACTTCATGAAAGCTTTAGGTACACAACTATGCTTGAGCACAGCATATCATCCACAAACAGACAGTCAGTCAGAACGTATGATTCATACACTAGAGGATATGCTACGAGCGTGTGCTTAGAATGTAAGGGATCATGGATTAAACGTTTGCCTCTTGCAGAATTCACCTACAACAATAGTTACCATACAAGTATTGGCATGGCACCATTTGAAGCACTATATGGATGTAGGTGTACTACTCATTTATGTTGGCAAGAGGTCGGGACAAAGTACCTTTACGATTCAGATAGACTCCAGGAGACACGGGAAGCTGTAGAGCTTGCTCGAAAAAGACTAATAACTGTCTAGAGTCGCCGGAAAAGCTATAGTGATACCAAGCGAAGAGACCTTGAGTTTGAAGCAGGAGACTTTGTATTCCTCAAAGTCGCCTATGAAGGGAGTTTAGAGGTTTGTCTTACGTGGAAAGTTGGCACCCAGATTCGTGGGTCCCTTTGAAATCATTCGGCGTATTGGAAAAGTGTCATATAGACTTGCGCTTCCTCCACATCTTTCGGCAATACATGATGTTTTTCATGTATCAAATCTGTGAAAGTACATTAGGGATCCAGAGCATAAGATAAGTTATGATGATTTACATGTTGAGTCAGACTTGACATACCAAGGAATACATGTGGAAATACTAGATCGATATATAAAGAAGCTGAGGAACAAAGAGGTGCCTCTAGTTAAAGTATTGTGGCAGAACGAAGAGTTTGAAGAAACCACATGGGAACCTGAGGCAAAAATGAGAGAGAAATACCCCTATTTGTTTGAGTGATAACACTATGTATTCTGTACATGTTCATTATAAATGAAATGACGTTCATTATCTTTAGGTTGTTATGCTTTCTATCCTCTTTAAGGTTGTTATGCCTGCATTTTTAGTCTCGAGGACAAGACTTCCTTTAAAGTTGTTATAATTGTAAAGCCTTGAACTTGCCATTTCTCGGATCTTATATAATAAGTTCTGTCTCGTCAAGAGGAAACCAACGGAATTCGTTTCGTGTGAATCAGACTTCATTTCGATTTGTTATGATTTTCGAAAGAAAGAGTAGTAAAGAGGTGTAAGATGTCATTAAACCTTAATGACCGTCATTAAGATCGATTAATCATAATTAAGGAAACTAATGATGGATTGAAAACCACTAATGACCATTAGCAAACACTAATCAATGGTTAGCAAAATATAAGCCTAAGCCGTGAAAGTTAAATCATGATTAGTGAAAGTTAATCACGATTAACGTTAATTAAGTGTCATTAGCGAATCTAGAATCCTCTGAATGTTCTAACCTAATCCCTAAGTTTCGGACAAGTTTTGGTCAAAAGCATGGGCCAAATTCATGGGCCGCTAACCACAGTTAAGGCCTAAACCATAGTTTTCTAACCATGGTTAGTGGTTTTCTGGAGCCTATATATAGCAGCCTACCCATCCATTCTCTACGATTTACACTACCACCACCACCCCAAGGGCTAGGATCGAGAGGTCGAGAGGAGGAGTAGGAGGCGAGGAAGGAGCGCTGGCGACGCGCTACCGGGAGAACGAGGAGGAGGAAGGTACGATCTTCTCTTAGTTTGCTTCGTGAGTTAGGTTTTCGATTCATGTTCAATTTCCCTGTTGTTTTCCTTTCGATGATTTTATAAGGGGAAACTCTGCCGAAATTTTCTTAGAAATATGTCCCGATATAAGGGGAAATTCTGCTAAAATTTTCTTAGAAATATGTACCAATATAAGGGGAAACTGACGAAATTTTCTTAGAAATATCACCCCGTATAAGGGGAAGCTCTGCTGAAATTTCAAGAGAAAATATGTTCTTCATGTTCTTCGTGTTCTTCATATTCTTCGTTCGTTCTTCGTGTTCTTAGTACGTTCTTAGCGTTTTCGATATGAAAATGAAATTCGATCATTTCAGGAGCCATAAATCATCCTTTTGAAAGAGAATCACGATAAAGAACTGTATACAAGAGAGAGAGCTCGATTAGGTTACGAAATACTTCCTTTTGCTATTGAATTTTCATATGAGATCGTTGAAATTTCTGATTTTATGTTCTTTGCTACAAAGAACCCTAATTTAGCTATTTTTGAGAAAATATGAAAAACTGCTTTGTGATTTCAACTAAAATAAGGTATAAGCATCGAATTGATGCAGTGGCTTGGAAAGTTAGGGTTTGGAAGTTAAAATGAGCATAAATATGAGTATATAGATATGAATTAATATATATGTAAGTCTATACTCAGTATTTATGGTTATGCTAATATAAGGCTGAATTGAGGAATTACATCATGGGAATTGATATTTGTTGGTTTGGATCGTGAAAAAGATCATGTGTTACGTAAAGAAATGACTGGGAGTAGAACTACAGATCGGGCATGCAACCTGTAGGTTTGTCGGAAGGAACCCGTATTGGTGTGAACCTACCTAGGTGGTACACGATTGCTTTGTTTTGATAAGTGCGCACGAAATGAATGATTTGAACGCGTGGTACCGGGTGCCAATATATTCGGTTGAACGACGGAAGATGTGGCCGTGACTTGTGGAGGCAAGGGTGGTTCAATAGCGGCTGGGTCACGATAACATGTATTTAAACCCGCTAGGTTGTGATTAAAGGTTAGCCTGAGGTTTTAAGCAACATGTTCTCAAGAACGGTGTGCTCCTTTGTGTTTCAGGCTGAGGGTTTGAAACCCTGATCAATAAAAGAAAAGAAAAATTATCAGGGTAGTATTGGAGGATTGGTTGAGGTAACATGCGGCACTATAAGCTCACCAGATCAACACAATCTCCAATCCTGAATTATCCACAGCTTTGGAGTCCAAGAATGGTGGGGTTCCCCCGGACTAATCCCTAATATAGAATAGGAAGGAATAAGACTTAAATTAATGAAATGATTGTAACTTTTAATGACAACAAATTTTGCAAAATTATACAATTTGTTTACTGTCCCTTTTTCGTTACTTAGCACTCGCTAATTGTTATCCTATGATTTAGTAGAAAATCCAACATGTGTCAGTGAGCCATCGCAAGGACTTTAGCCATCCAGTCAGCCACAGTAGCTTTACTCTCTAAGGTGGTTAGTAATATTTCTTTGTATTTCCTTCTAGATGATGTACATGTAAAGGGTTGTAGTCGGATAATGGATCATGTAAACTTCATTTTGTGAATGGAAAAGTATTAAATACTTCCTTTTGAGTATTTCTAATTGCAGTCTGTTTCTGAATGTTAGTTGTGATTGCTGAATAAATTATTGCTAATAACCAGATCCGGATATGGGAGGATCTGACGATCCGGAATTGGGGTCGTGACATAGACCCTCTCGTGAGTCCTACACATGCTGAATCCAAATTTATGAGATGTAGTCAAGAAGGAGATTGAAAAATAGTGTGATGAAGGTTTATATATCCCATCTGATTCCAAGTGGGTGGCACCACTTCACGTGTTCCCTAAGAAGGCGGGACTTCAGACAATCACAAAATTTAGATGGAGAGGAGATTGCGACGCGAGTACCCACATCGTTGCGTGTACGTGTGGATTACAAATGCTTGAATACTGCGATGAAGAAGGATCATTTCCCCTTGCCCTTCATAGACTAGATCCTAGAGAGACTTGCAGAGAAAGAATTCTTCTGCTTTTTAGATGGGTACTCAGGTTATAACCAAGCAGCCAACACTCCCGAAGACCAGGAAAATACCACCTTTACATGTCCATTCGGCGAGTTTGCATTCAGGTACTAGGGACTTTCCAGCGATGCATGATTGCAATATTTGCCAAGATGGTGGGTGATTTCCTGAAGGTCTTCATGGATGACTTCGTGGTCCACGATGACTCGTTTAATACTTATTTATCGCATTTGAATCGAGTATTCAAAAAGTGTGGTGAGGTAAATCTAGTGCTCTCTTGGGGAAAAAAGGCATTTTATGGTTCTAGAGGGCATTGTGTTGGGGCATGTCATCTCCAAGAGGGGAATGGAGGTTGACCCTACCAAGGTGGATGTGATCAAGAAACCTCAACCACCAACCAACATCAAGCAAGTGTGGTCATTCATTGGGCATGCCATTTTTTATTGTAGGTTCATAAAGGACTTCTCAAAGATTGCCCGACCGCTAACAAAGCTCTTAGGGAAAGACACAGAGTTCATTGTAGATCACAGGTGTCTTGAAGCCTTCGAGCTCTTGAGGAGAAAAATCATGGATGCTCATATCCTATAGGCCCCATATTGGTCCCTTCCTTTGAGATAATGACAAATGCTTCACACTTTGCTCTTGAGGTCATGTTAGGACAATGGAGAGAAGGGATTCCTTATGTTGTCCACTATGCAAGCAAAGTACTCGATCAGGTTCAACGGAATTATACCATCACTGATAAGGAAATGCTTGTCGTAGTGTTTGCCTTAGACAAATTCAGGTCACATCTTTTAGGGTCTAAGGTTACCGTGTTCACTGATCACACAGCCATCAAGTACCTCATGGAAAAGAAGGACATGAAGGTGCGTCTTCTTAGGTAGATCCTACTACTCCAAGAGTTCGATTTACAGATCAAGGATAAGCCATGAGTGAAGAATGTGGTGGCTGATCACCTCTCCCGCATAGAGTTACATAGTTCCTCTGAGACTGACCCCATCAAGGACTCCTTTCCCGACGAGTCGATTTGTTTTGTCGACTATCTTCCGTAGTATGCCAACATGGTGAATTTCTTAGTATCTAGGACAGTTCCCCATGATTGGCCTAAGAGAAGCATTGACCGACTTAACTCAAAATCAAGAAAATACCATTGGGAGGATCCGTTCCTTTTCTTCGAAGGATCGGATTGTGTTTGGCGGACATGTATTCCTCAGGAGGAATACATGAGTGTCATCACCCACTACCATTCCTTGGAGGCAGGAGGACATCACTCCGAGAAGAGGACTACCTGGAAAGTGCTCCAGTGTGGCTTGTACTGGCCGACCTTGTTCCGCGTCTTTGTTAAGTCATGTCCAGTATGTCAGAGAATGGAGGGAGTATCGGTCCCAAAGATGAAATTCTCATACAACCGATCATTATAGTTGATGTTTTCGATGCATGGGGTATATATTTCATGGGCCTATTCCCTAACAACGATGGCTATGAGCATATTCTCTTGGCGGTTGATTATCTCTCTAGGTGGGTGGAAGCCATCCCTACCCGAGCCGCAGATAGAAAAACTGTCTGCAAGTTCATGAAAGAACACACCATTTCACAGTTTGGGTTTCCCAAAGTCATCATATCTGAAAGGGGTAGCCACCATACCACCCAGAATCGAATGGCATGGCTGAGATGTCGAATAGGGAGGTGAAGAGCATTTTGCATAAGCTAGTCTACCCTGACAGATTGAATTGGTCCCAACTCTTGGACCAAGTTCTATGGGCATAACGGGCTGCTTACAAGACCCCGCTTGGAACCTCCCCATTCCAGATGGTTTATGGAAAGCCATGTCATCTGCCCGCTAAGCTGATATACAAATCCGAATGGGCATTAAAGAAAGTAAACTGAACACTCATGAAGGACAATAGAGCATAAAGATAGATCTAAACGAGCTTCTAGAAATCAGAAATAAGGCATATGATAACAATATGATTTACAAGGACACAATCAAGCGTTAATACGATCAGCACATCATATGAAAGAATTTTGTCCTCGGGCAGAAGGTATGGTTATTCAATGCCAGGTTGAAGATTTTTCAGAGCAAGTTGAAATCCAAATGGACGGGATCCTTCATTGTCAGAGAAATAGATATGAATGGTAGTGTATGGATTTCGGATATTACAGTTCATGCACAACCATTCATTGTGAATGGGCAGTTTCTGAAGCATTTTATAAGATCAGATGAGCAGTTAGCCCGAGTTGAGGAGATCTTATTCATGCGCATCCCAGAATCCCATGATCTAATCTTAGAGAACGCATGAATCCGCATCACTTTCATCCTCTCCATCTACCCCACCCCCATTCACTCCGTGTATTCTCTAGATCTCATCGTACTCACTTATGTCATATACTTAGGCTAAGCAGGGCTTAAGTATGGGGGGACGATGCCCACCTTGTATATATTCATATGTTTCTCTTCTTGACCTCCACCGCTCCACTTTTTGATCTTATTTTATACTTAGGCTGACCATAGCCTAAGTATAGGGGGCGGTTGACTTCTATACTCCTTTTTTCATTCTCCTACGCTTAGTACAAACTATGTCTTTGCATCACTTCTTGTGCGCTGAGGATATAACACACGCTAAGTATAGGAGATATGTGTATATTACATATATACTTTACTCATAGCTTGTACTTTCACGTATTTTCATGTATATATTATGCAATTATTACAGGATGGGTAAAAGTCAAACAAAACACCAAAAAACTCTTTACTCTTGCATATCATCCTTGCATTTATACAAAAAATGAAAAAATGATGAAAAAATGAGAAGAAAATCGTCTTGCACCTCATATTCATCTCCATTTCATTTGCATATCTAGCATATGAAACGTAGAAAGTTATTGAGTTCTGAACCGGGCTATGAATAGAAGTGGAGAGTGGTCTTGACTTAGCCTTAATCTACCTAGTTTTCAGAGTAAATTCATCGAGAAAGAGGATTTTAGGAGCTTCAGGTCTTTGACTTAATTCTTTGAGTTCCACATGACAATGTGAAGACTTTGACTCTTAGTGTCTAAAATGGTCTCGTAATTATGGGTATGACTTCTGAATAGGGAAGTAATCTGTACTATCGCACTATGCACTTAACTCAACTCAGACGGGGTGTTGGAAGACTGTGTAGGTCTCTTTTCTGGTAGCGTGGACATCTAAAGACTGGAGTACGATTTGAAATAAAGCTTCGGATGAGGGTTGGATGGCTAGACACATTTTTTTCTAAGACCTCAAAACATGTATGGAAAAAAGATTCCATATTCGTGGGAGCACAACAAGATCCATGTAGAGTTACCAAAAAATCACACCAAAAAGAAGCCAACTACCAAATAAATATTTGACCAAAAAGGTCCAAGCTTCAAGAAAACCTGCAGATCTTGGTGGTGACTTGGCTAAACTGGCCGGCTTCACAAGGAGAGGTGACTACACTGGTCACCCTCCACTTCTTTTCCCCCTTCTTCTAACTTCTCCCTATTTTCGATTGTGAACACAATACGACAGACTTTAGAAGGAAATACCTGACTCCCCAAGGACGAGTTATTAGAGGAGAGGTTTGCATGGTAGTCCAGCATTCTTGATGGGAATAGCTAACACCTTTCACACACATGAGACAATTGTTCAATGTTCATGGGGTATGCTTTGGGAGAAGGATTGGTCTAAGATGACTTCTGAGCTGAATCTACTACAATAATATGTAGAACTTGAGGACTGTTGATTTTAAAACCCTAATTCTCACAGAAGTTCCTCCATGCTATTAATCCAAAGGTTAGTTCTAGCTCCATTTTCACCTTTTCTTCATGACCTTGGTATGGAACCCAAAATCATTTCACTTTTGCATTTCATTTTAATTGCTCAGGATAAGCAAGGTTTAAGCATAGGGGGCTGATTTTTCTTTGATTCATCACACTAAAAGTTGAAAATAGCGCTTCGTTCCCAAGTAATTAGCTGTATTTCATCAGTTATTCTGCATTTTTACTATTCATGCACTTAGAATTAATATCCGCCTTTTAGCACGCATAATTGCATTCATAATCATCTTTACATTTTCACCTTCTGATAAGGCTCCTCTATCTCTTTGCACAAGGAAAGGGAGAAAGGCAAAATGATGCGGCATTAGAAAAGTTGTGGCCCTTTTATAACCATCAGTTGGGATGGAATAATGTGTGATTAAATCCCATTAATTTGGTATTTAAACCTCCATAAATTGATAATATGAATTGAATATTGCAATAATGGTAATGGGTGCAAAAATAGAAATACGAAGGTATAAAATCCCATCCGTTACACGTCAAGGCAGGAATAACGATTACAATGGAAATCGGATTCCCCCATACATGGGAATAGCCATTCCTAGGTACCCCCTAGGAATTGGGATTCCATTCCTTACAAATACTAATGAATGTATTCTTCTTCAATATTTTTTAAGTAATATATCATTGTTACAAATAAATGGTTATCAACATGAATATGTATTTTTATTTTTTGGATATAGATATGGATATTATTTTTTTAGGATATGCATCCTCTCTGCTGCCTTCCGAGCCTTCGTCGAAGAATCATTCTACCACTTCTTCTCGGAGTAGCCTTTTTAGTGCTAGCGGAACGTAAAGTCAGGATATATGGACACCGACATGGATACAAATAAATGTATGCAAAAGGCCGGATAAGTTACAACTATATGCATACATGGATACTGACATGGATATGGGATTTTTGCGGGTACGGATATAGATACGGTTTAATTTTTTAGGACACAAATATAAATATGGTTACAAGAGCTTCCATTGGATACGAATGCGTCTTTATTAAATATATCTATTATGTGGATAAAATATATCAAATATGTTTTTTTGCGATTACGGATACGAACATGGATATGTGTTTTTTTTGCAGATATGGAGATGGATAGGGATATGTGATTTTTTTCTAATATGGATATGGATACATATGTAATTTTCAATTTTTTTAAAAAAATATGGAGACTGATTATATTGCAGCGGATACATATATGGATATGGATATGGATTTTTTTGCTGATACAGATATGGACGTGAATGGGGATTTATTTCCGGACATGGACATGGACATGGATATGGACATGGAAATGAATTCTTATTTTTTTTCTAAATATAGATTATGGATATGTATACCATCTTTAATTTTTTAGGATATGGATATGGGTTACATTTTAACGTATATGTATATGAACATGGATATGTGTTTTTATTTTTTTGGATACGAATACCCATAATATTTTCAACTTTTTTATGATATGGATACTGATATAGTAATAAAATATTCTAACGGATATGGATATGAATATATCAAATATATCAATTGTATGAAAAAAAATCAAAGTAGTCTCTGTCTATATTTGATTATTGATTCCATATATGAAATATTAATTATATGAAAAAAATAACTTGAAGGATACATACTATTTTTCTACTTAACGAAATATATCAAAAACAATGTTATTTAGTTGAGATCAACATCTCTCTCCAACCAAATGTCACAACAAAAGAAGACAAAGCAATGGATTTGTGGAGAAATGCGGAGACATTAATTAGTTTATGCAAATTTGATGGCGTGGCTTGATATGAAGTAGATGCAACAATAAAGGAGATTTCTTAATAGTAAAATAAAAAATATATTGATATTTGTAGTTTGTGTGGGTGCATTTACAGTCAAAAACTGCTCAATTGACTTTGTTAGATATATTAAAAAGAATCCATCCAACCTTTGATGCATGTTTTTTAAATATACAGAGATACAAAAAAATTTAATACAGATTTTGTAGATCCTATTTGATCCTATTTTAGGTGTAAATTGCAACGGTTACTTCAGTATTTAAGACCAATAAACAAAAGCATTTGATGTGTTAAACATGCATGCTCTGGATAACGAAAATTCAGAGAGTAAAATATATCACCATAAAAAATTTCTAACGGATACCTAAGTCGTATCGTGGACTGGATATCTATCATAAAATAGACTTCAGTTCAACAAGACATAGACAATGAGATATAAAGAAACTAAAAACCCTATTCGAATATGTATAAAATAACAACTTGCTTAGTAAAAAGAAATGATTACACATATGTGTTAAAGAGCCATTATTTAGACTTCTAAACCTATCATATTTCTATAATAAAATATCAATCATGTGCAACAAAACCCACGATGGTATGTATTGAACGAACATGATATGGGATCGTCGACGAGGGAGATGTCAAAGTTGCGAGAGATACGGACCAGAGGTGTAGGATGCATGGCGTGCACACAAAATAGGAGGTGATATGGTTTGGGGGGAATTTGGAGAAGGGGTCGAGAGATTCGAGGTTTTCGATGGGAGGGCTTGGGAGTTTTTTTCGACAAGAGAGATTGGGGATTTTGGAGGGGAGGGATTGGGGTTTTTTTTGACGAGAGGGATTGGGGGTTTTGGAGAGATGTTTTGGCGGAAAGTGTTTTTTGATTTATTTTGGTGAAAGATATGCAATATTTTTTACTTGTTGCAAATTGAAGGCAACGTTTCTTTAAAAAGCATTGCATTTATTTCTTTTATCCCAACGATATTATGTTAAGCATTGCAAATCTATTAAGTAACAACAACATATTTTTTTAAAAACCGTTGCAATCATAATTTAATGCAACACATTCAAATTAACATTGGAAATAAAACGACAATATCAACATTTATTTTTAAACATTGCAATATACATTGCAAAAGAGTATTTTTCTGTAGTGCTACTCTAGCATGTCCGAGCACGAATGGCTTGATGTTCTGGGACATGAGTGGAATAAGCATGGGCTTGCCGGAAGCGCTTTTCGATCGGCTTCAAGAAGCAAACCGATCTCCTCAATGTCCTAAAGGACGCAGGTAGAGTTGCTAAACGAAACTGGGTATATTGTCGAGTTGGTGCGAGCACGAAAGAGTATCCTTGCATTTTATAAATGAATTGGACATGAATTTTGAATAGCTCAGTGCCGAACATGAACATAACATGTGTTCGTTTTTGTAATGTTTGAGCTGTAATGTATATATGTGTTATTATTTGTGTAGAAAATATAATTTATAAAAAGTTTCTAGAAATATATTAAGATGTTATAGCATGATTAAGTAACATGGTGAGGTGGACGGCGAAGGAGATTGGAAAGTGCAAAGAAAATAGGAGATGTAGGGCTACATGAAATAGATTCAATTTTTTTATTAAAAAGGATGGATTAAACACCGGGTCAAACCCAAAGTTAGACTTTAAATTTAGGGATATTTACCCAGCAGACCCTCAAATTTTTCGAAATTACCTCTACGACCTTTGAAACATCGTAATTCCTCCTACGACCCCGTAATCTTGCTAACCCTTACCCAATAAACCCTGTGGTTAACCCCCATCCATTTACCTGTTAAAACTAACCAGATTCCGTTAAATTCTTTTATCTTATGCCTATTTTATTTGTCGGATTTACCTTAACTACCACTCCCTCTACCCTCCTCCTTTTCCCCACCACCCAACACCCAACACCTCCTCCCTCCATGGCCCTCCTCCCCGACCTCCGCCTCCTCCTCCTCGTTCCCGACTATGCCCTCACCCTCGGCACCCCCTCCTCCCGCCGCCTCCTTTCCCCACCACCCAACACCTCCTGGCCCTCCTCCCGGCGGCCGCTCGAAGCTCCCCACACCTCCCCGCTCGAAAGCCCACCCCCCCGCACCCTCAGTGCTTGAAGCTCCTCCCCTCCCGGCGGCCGCTCAAAGCCCCCCCGTACTCCCAACGCTCGACCCGCCGCTCGAAGCACCCTTGCCCTGCCGCTCGAGCCCCCCCTTCCGGCGGTCCGCTTGAAGCCCCCAGCGCTCGAAGTAACCCCCCTGCCGCTCGAAGCGCCCTTGCCCCCTGTCGCTGGAGCCCCCCTCCCGGCGCGCGGTCCGCTTGAAGCTCCCAGTGCTCGAAACCCAACCCCCCTTCCCCCAGTGCTCGAAGACCCCCCCCCCCCCCCCGCCCCCGCCGCTCGAAGTGCCCTTTCCCCCTGCCGCTCGAAGCGCCCTTTCCCCCTGTCGCTCGAGCCCCCCTCCTGGCGGTCGCTTGAAGCCCTCCCCTCACTCGAAGCGCCCCTGCCTTCTGGGCTTGATCCTCACACCCCCCCCCCTCCCTTCTGGCAGCCGCTCGAAGTCCCCCCCTCCCCACCCACCCGTCCGCCTCTCCTTCTCGAAGCCCCCACCTCCCTCCAGGCCGTCGCCAACCTCCTCCCTTCCATGAACTTCCTCCAGCCCAGCCCCAGCTCAGGTCGAGCCGAAGTGCCACGCCCCCTCACGCACACCTCCTCCCGCCAGGAAAATGCCCTCGATGAGGGAGGAGAGATGGAAGAGGCTTTTGGTTGATTCTAACCGTCCGATCACGGATTGGTTAGATTAACTCATTTTTAACTCAATGAAGTTAACTCAAGATGTGTCAATTTAACGGCAGGGTTCGTGGGGTAAGACGGAGCAAGATTACGGGGTCGTGGGAGGAATTATGATGTTTCAAAGGTCGTAGAGGTAATTTTGAAAGATTTCAGGGTCTGCTGGGTAAATATCCCTTAAATTTATGGGGTATTTGTGGGGGTTATTTTTGTTCAATCCCCTTACATTTTTTAAAAAAATGCTTGATGCATAAGGCACTTGTTTATTGTACTGAAGTGATTTTTATATAAAAATCTGATGACATCTATTTTGATCTTTTTTCCTGAAGTTGATTTTGTTACTTCCCATTCGATAATCATACAGATTTAACACGTTAAGTTAAAGGCAATTGTGGGCAAGTAGGTCGAGCGAAAAGTTTGACATTGCAAATAAAGCGAATGTTTCACATGATTGTGGGATATTAAGCCATAGATACTTGATCTAATTTTCCGGAATTGAAAAATCGAACTATTAACTTGCAAGAAACCAATTAATCCAACTCATTGATAACGCTCATGGTCCAGTTTTGTTCTGATTTCTGCCATCGGCATGTATACAGGCGTAGTACCGAACGGTGGATTCTACAGACTCAGCCGGATAAGCACGGCGATCAGGGAAGGACTCAACGTGACAGCCGGCATAGAATGCAACACCGACGTGCGCGGCAACAACCAGCTCTACCAGGTCTACATCTGTATCGACAACATGGCTACCGGGTTCATCGACTGCCCCCTCCTGCCCAGGAGCAAGCGCATTAGGAAGAAGATCGAATTCCCTCCATTCTAATCAATCAAAGATCACACGTCAAACAAATATTTACAAAGTTCAACCGTAACTGCAGTGATCGTTCTTCACAAGTTTTTGCCCCCAGTTCTAACAAAAGAGATGGAACATTTCTACTCTAAAATTGATGACCAACCATTTATAGCTCTACAACAAAGGAAAAATACAGTAATTAGCAAAATAAAATGAAAAAAAAACTCTTGGAATATCAACTACTGACCAGAGAGTATTAACATGCAGAGGCATTTTTTTGGAACTTTCAGTAGATGGTTGAAAACGGACCGGATATGAGTATTTCCATATCCATGTCGCTTCACCTATATTGAATATGAATACGAAAAAGTATATGATCGGATGTGAATTTAGGCTTCATATCTTGACATAATCGGATACGAATTCGGATCGAATAAAGAACGAATATGAATATTGGCCCGATTTGAGAGATGATACAAATGCAATTGAATAAAGATAAATTGATGCAAACTGTATAACAAACTACACGAGCGATGTCTAAAGACATCACAGAAACACAACATGGACAAAACTCACACACATGTGAATTCACTTTTCGCGTACTACATTGACATACGGACAATCTTGACAGCAGCCAGAGGCGAATTCATACGGTATTAAGTATTAACTTACCCTCAGAAATTCTGTATGGGTGGAATGTCCTTATCCTTCCAGAGTCCATTACTTGCTCTCTTATCTAACCCAGACGTTCACTCAAGGATACGCCCGCCCACCACCTATATAAATGCACACCCGGATTTGGTGAGATGAGAACCAATTAGAAATGAGGGCCCATCTTATTTCCCTCCCCACTCTTGTGGTATTGCTGCTTTTATCATCTTCTCAAGCCTCTACAGACTTCGATTTCTTTTACTTTGTCATGCAGGTAAGAAAAAGCTTTATTTGATCATGTGTATTATTTCCATTGGTTCGTGGAGATGTCAAGACACAGTGGTCCTATTGTTGTGTACAGTGGCCTGGTTCCTTGTGTGATTCCAGAGCAAAGTGTTGCTATCCAACCACTGGTAAGCCCGCGTCCAACTTCGGCATCCATGGCCTATGGCCTAACTATGAGGATGGCACCTACCCCTCCAATTGCGACCGTGAAAACCGATTCAATGCAAATGAGGTATGAGCAAGTTACGCTTTGGTGATGAGCTTGGTAGGTAGGGATTTTTTACCTCCCTTTTTTTTGCGAAGATCTACGATCTGAGGGAGATGATGGAGAAGGAGTGGCCAACACTGGCATGCCCAAGTAGAAATGGGTTGAAGTTCTGGGGGCACGAGTGGGATAAGCACGGGACTTGTGCGGAAGCGCTTTTTGATCAGCATCAGTATTTCGAGACTGCCCTCGGTTTAAAGAGGCAAGCCAATCTCCTCAAGGTCCTAGAAGATGCAGGTATGGAAGTGATCTCATCCTACTTGTGCATCTTCACTTGTTATTTACCAAGGGCTGCTTTAGTATCGTCTTGATTATAAATAAATATAAACGATTCCAAGGTATCCCCTCATTAAGACTGCCTTGCAAAGGTCCCACATCCAAAGGTGATCGCCTGAACACAATTCGAAGCAAGAAGTGAGGACGATGGTATCGGTGCCTAGGTTGCGGTAGACGGAAGAAAGGAAGCTGAAGAAAGGAAGCTAACTGAGATCACAACTGGGACACCCACAACAATCATCCCCCCCCCCAAAAAAAAAAAGATTTATTTATTATAAAATAATATTAGTACTAGTTAGGTTACCATGAAACTCCCTAAAAAGACAAGACTTGGACCGGAGAGCAGATTGAGTGGTTGCAACTAATCAACCGTGTTTAGAAGCAATATGTCAAACACGAGGCCTACAGCACATAAGAAAATCTGCATCCTTGTTCACATTTACAGCAAAAAGACTTTGGCATCTGCATCCTTATTCATTTTTAAACGGATCACATACCGAACTGGTAGATACAGATTAATACATAAATAAATATACAGGTATAGCCGTATATAAAAACATTTTATGCCTTCACATTTGCATGATACTTTATCATATTTATCCAATGTGTATGCATATAAGCTAATCTGCAAACCTATATATTTCCATTTTAAATCGGTATTTACTTTTAATAAAAACGTAAAACACTTTGCATAACACCTATATCTAGGTCTGATTTGTATCAATGTTCTAGTTAACAAAATGCATCAACATGCAATGGAGTAGCATTGCGACAACTATAGGGAACCCTAATTTTATTTTGCCTAAGATTACGGCAGTCTCCAAATTCTGAGAGGAAGTAAATGGCAAACAGGGTAAACCAAAGTGCGAATATTTTAAATGCAAAATACCTTTTTTCCCGACAAGTGAAAAATTGAGAAAGGATTAAGGTGGGAAAAACCACAGTATTGGAGATGTCCATCGTCAGATGTACTCATGCCATAGCCAATTTAACGAGAGTGGAAGTCCCCAATCGATAGCTTGCAACTGCAGATAATAGGATCAAAGAAATTATTTTTTTCTAGAGTTATTTATTAGTTAGCAACTAGTTTAAGGCAAAAAATATCTTACGGCTGCAGAGAAAGATCAAGTTGCAATAAATGAATGAGACTGCATAATTCCATGGTTGGTCAATGAAATAAATCATGACCTTGGAGTTGAAATCGAAGAATATTCTATAGCATTTGCTAAAATAACAAAAAAAACTTCCATCCGACAATAAGATAAGCCGATCATATTAATGATAAGTTACTGACTCAGCTCCATTCTGAAAGCCATTCTGCTTTTTTGTGTTGGCAACAGGAATAGTACCGAATGGCAGATTCTATAGCCTTAGCCAGATTAGCGATGCCATCAGCCAAGGCCTCAACGTAACAGTCGGTATAGAGTGCAATACCGACCTAGGCAGGAATAACCAGCTCTACCAGGTTTACATCTGTGTGGACAACATGGCGACAGGATTCATCGACTGCCCCATCCTGCCAAGGAGCAAGTGCAACAACAAGAAGATCGAGTTCCCTCCATTCTAAAGTTGTTCAACCACTGTGATCTGAATTGCAGGTGTAATGAACTAGAGAGAAGAATAAATGCCTTTTTTACCTAGCCCAGATATAGTTTGAATCAGATGCGGTATTTTGCATCCAAAGTCAAATCAGTATCTGTCTTTGATGCTAGTACAACCCTAATAAGAAAATACATGGCTACATAAATGATCCAGTGGCTGTACAGCAAACCTGTCATTGCATTAACCCTATCACTGCATAGGTGACAATCAAAACTCTGCACTTCAGAAACCATTTGCAGTATTGTATTTCAACTATAAGAATTATGAAAAGGAAATCCTGGAATAGATCTCTGCGAAGTAACAAATGAGGAAAAACACTTTCAGGAATGGCAAATCTCATCAATCTAATAACATGAAGGAAGCATATTTCGTCAAATTATCATTTTACGCTAACTAAAATATTAGCTCGTGTGCTTATAAAGCACATCTGGTAGCATGCCCCTGAGGCAGTCAGCCTTTGTATCATTAACAGCACAGTAATATGAAACCAGATCTAATTGAAGATGCCACCGAGGATGGTATTTCAAAAATATAAAAGGCAAGGATATTAACTCTTCAAAATCAACAAAGAAGAAAGAGCAAAGGCAATTTCAAGATGTAAAACAAAACTCAGCCGAGATACATACGTTTCTCTGGAACTCTCAACAGTCAGGAACCTTGGTAAAATCCCTCCTCTGCGCAATGTGAACAAAAACAAGAATTACATGTGCCCTTCTGGATGCCGGATTTTGGTCGAGGCTTGAGGTCATCAAGAACCTTTTACTGGAACTCCGTCAGGCCTTGCAGCTCAGCAGATGTTAAAGCCTCAACACATTTCTACTCATGCTTGAACCTCGACGCAAAGAATGGGAGTTCTATTAAATCAGATTGGACGAGCGAGCACTCATACACATCTCCATCTCCATCAAGTTCCCTCAGAGAAGACCACAAACCTTGCACCGGTGTAAGCAATTGAGATGGCTGCAGACCGTGCACCACCTTTTGACTCCATCACATCAGTTCCTGCATTCTGGATTTTTTGATGCAAAGTTCCTACATTCTGGATTCTGGATACTCACAGCCAGAGCTCCGATTTCCTCATCGGTGAAGGATGCAGGCTTTATAAGAGGTAATATGGTTATTCCGGCATGAGCCCCAAAAAAATGCACATCTACATCAATTTGATAGTGACTTAGATTTTGCTAACGACTCAGTTGCATATTTCTTTTGCACCTTGATTAACTTTTCAAGTAAAAGCTCGTAGAAGCTCTTTGATGAATAGTGTAGAAAAGCTAGAAGTCGTTTCAAAGCCTAAAAATGACTCTAATACTCTGCTTGAAGGCTCAAGATTCAGAATCAGATTGATGAAAGAATTATCGGAAGACATAATTCTAAAAGCTCAAATTTGGAAGACTTTGGATGTTTATGTGACATATTACATAGTTTTTATTTTATGCTGAAAAATAGCTTTATAGTTTTTACATATTCTTGATCAGCAAATAACTTTAAGTTAGAATCATCAATTTCAAAAAATCGATTTTTGGACATGTGATCGATCACCTTGACACCTCTGATCGATCATCTATGACGGACCATTTTGTTTCTCATGAGTCATGATCGATCAACCCTGATCAAGCATCCTTGTGAACATGATCGATCACTTTTTGATTTCCAGAGCAACAGTCAAATATGATCGATCACTTTTATGACCCGATCAATCACCCATGATCGATCACCTTGTTTACATGATCGATCATTGCATGGATTTTGAAATCAGAACAATGAATTTTTCATTTTTGGATACCAACGACTCTTTTGACGCCAACCTTATATAATGGATCCTATGGCTCATTGTTTGAGACATACAACCAAGAGAAATATCCTCTACTCTAAAAAAAGAAAGAGTGATCTTTTTGTGTGATATTTGAGTTCTTACAACATTTCTGCGCTCTCGAGCTCTCTTCAATTCAAAACTTCTAAAGTTGTTTGTGTTCTCTTTACTCTTTTATCTTATAAGATAATATAATCAATAAGATATATAAGCATGATATTATAAATTGATTATTTTTTAGTGTGTGTTTTGAATTTAATGCATATAGATACATACACAAAGTTGGATTCAACATGTAATACATGAATTCTATAAGAAAATCTTTAATGCATATATAGATCCTATAGATAATATAAGTTAAAGAATAATCATAGGTATACAAATCATACATCTAATTGTACACATATATGCATCTCCAAGGGACAAACATGTTGACGCAAAATATAGAGAAAATTGTATTTACATATAAAATTTATTAGAAGCACAAAAATGTAAAGTGTCAGATTGTTAGTAAATTATTTCATGTTTTATTTGAAGAATTAGAATGAATTTCATTAGATAGAAAATTCAAAAAGTACTAAACAGTTCATTAATAAGTGTTGAGAAAAATGGAAAAATTAGATATGAGAAAAAAATACCTTAAATTATATTCCCAAATGCAACATATACGAGAATAATGAAAAGATGCATCAATGTAAATGACGATATAAGAGTTGCTCGGAAAAAATTGAGTTAATGTGTCATCAACATGTCACGGATTAGCATGAATCCTATCAGATATGCGGCCGCATGTGCCGCATATCCAGACTGCATATGCGTTTTGGCCGCATATGGCATATACGCTCAGTCAAGTGACCAAATACATATATGCGACCACATATGCTGCCGCATCGACCACATTTCCGAACAGCTTTTGACTGTTGTGTAGGTATCGCTGATTCTTTGAGAGCACAGTAGCTTTCACTGCCCAGAAACAAGGGAGCAAATCCGCTGCTGTGGGTTTTAAAAACGACTTCTGCTTTGACCATTAAGATAAAATAGTTGGAATGACTGGATTAAGATGAAAATTGATATGCATGTAGAAGAATATGTCCATACTCAATTTATATCATTGGATTTTTTTATAAGAATGCACTATAAAAACCCTAAACGGGGAACAGCAGGCCCTGCTGTGGGTAAACTCACAGCAGAGGATATGCTCCTGAGAAGCAAAGCCTCGGATTCACAGTTTAATGGAGTTACCGCCTTTAGGCCACTATAATTTTTGGCAGACCCTGGCACTGCAATGCTGTTTTGGCCAATAGGCTTGGGCTTTACGCTCAGGCCACTCTGATCAGGGTAAGAAGCAATTGAACCAACCAACATAGTGGTCGCAGCCATTGTGCAAACAGGACTTTGCTATTTTTCATTCAACAATCACATGCATTTGACACGTTAAGTTTGAGGCACTTGTGGGTACGTAGGTCGACCGAAAAGATTGACATTAGAATAGGACCAATGTGGGATGTACAACGACATCGAAATTAATATTTTGTAAATAAATTGGAGGTTTCACATGTTTGTGGAATTTTAAGTCACAGATATGCGTACTCGATCTATTTCCCAGAATTGAAAAAAACGAACAATTAACTTGCAAGACAACTAATTAATCCAACTAATTGATAAGCTCATGTTCCAGTTTTGTTCTGATTTCTTTCATTGACAAGTATACAGGCATAGTACCAAACGGCGGATTCTACAGCCTTAGCCAGATAAGCATGGCAATCAGAGAATGGCTCAAAGCGATGGCCGGCATAGAGTGCAACACCGACCTGCATGGCAACAACCAGCTCTACCAAGTCTACATGTGTATTGACGACATGGCCACCGGGTCATCGACCGCCCCCTCCTGCCCAGGAGAACGTGCAATAAGAAGAGGATCGAATTCCCTCCATTCTAGTCAATCAAAGATGCTGAATGCCAGTTTTGATGAATTTCAATGCAATAAAATGGAGTACTGTTGGCAACTAACCGTCATAAAGCACGAGTATGTATTTTGTGTCAGATCTAGTAATATGGCATGCCAGCGAAGCCAAGTTGATATATTCATCTTCGGATTCTTTTATAATGATAATTTCATTCCATTACAAGAAATTTCAGGTTGAGTGTGAAGATATAACCACACATAAACACAGGATTTACGAGGTTCAATCATAACTTAACTACGAGCACGACAGTTATTCATTTAATGGAAAAGGAATAGAGTAGGGAGTAATAGATACTGTGCAAGTGGCACAGCAGTTTTGTGGCGGGAGGCTTCGTCCCCACTTCCGACAGAAGAGATCAAACGTCTCTGCTCTACAACCAATTTTATCAACTTCTAGACAATGGGTGATGCCTAAGTTAAATCCATTAGGGAAAGCAGCCTCTATCATCCTTTACCTTGTATCTAATATGAACGTGGCAGCTTCTCGATGTCGGATTAACCTTGTGCAGCTTCAAGTTGCATGACCGAATCATGGTGCCCCTACCCTTTGTGCAAGTCTGTATGGGTGGAATATCATTGTCCATTGAAAGTCTACTGTTAAAGTTATCATACTTATATGGGTAAATGGATCTTTGGATGAGGGACCGTTTACCCATCCTTCTATATATTGTACTCATCCCTTCTCATCGTTTTCTTAACTTAGTGAAGAGAGACGTAATCTCTAGTGATGGAGATTAGGGATTGTGTGCCTCCGTGATTTTCCCTCTCCGTAGGATTTTCCACGTAAATCCATATTTCCATCTTTGTGTTTTGTATGTTTGATTCTAACATGGTATCAGAGCCATGACAAAGGGTGCTCTGTGGTTGTTTTCTTTGCCGTTGATTCCTCAGATTTGTCCGTTGCGTGCCCTGTTGGCTTAGCTTGCTCTACTGCGACATATTTGTGGAACTTGGATACTCCTCCTGTAGCCACCTCGTGGACGGAGAAGTCCATACGCCCAAACCTCTGAGGTGCCTACTCTCCTTGCTATTTTGTTGTGTTTTGGACAACAAGTTCGTGCACAATCCGTTCTTTTGATTTGGGGTTGCTGCATTTTGGAGCGAGTTGCCGAGGCCAAGGTTTGTTCAAGTTGCACACCATGTGTTCGAGAAAATGTCTCAGAGCGATGGATTTTGAATTCTACTGTGATTTGTGTTGGAGTGCAATCCTAAGGACTGTAACTTAGATTGGATTCGTGCATAATCCGTTGTGGTTGCTTCATCTATGGCTGAACTTGGGCCGTTATCGTTGGGGCCACAAGGCTTGTGTTGTGCAAGGGACGTTTTTTGTTGTTATCTCTCGTGGTTGTTGCTGTGTTTTGGGCTGCATTTTTGCATTTTTTTTTTCTCGCTCCGTCGAAGCATGTGGTTACTGTTGGTGGAAAAGAGTTATCTGTCTATTTCATAGAAACCTAGGCTCTCTTATATAGAGAGGACCCATGGGTAAATTACATAAGAAGTTATCAAGAAAATAAAAATAGACTAAACGATACACAGACTACATAATTATCTCTACACTCCCCCTCAAGATGGAGCATAGATATCAATCATGCTCAGCTTGGAAGAACATTTCTGGAACGGTCCTCTGAGCAATGGCTTGGTGAAGATGTCAGCAGTCTGCTCCCCTGAACTAAAATGTGAAGTGGAAATCAAGCCCTTCTGGATCATATCTCTAGTGTAGTGGCAGTCTACTTCAATATGTTTTATCCTTTCATGAAATGCTGGATTATTGGCAATGAACAAAGCAGCTTGATTATCACACTGTAACTACATGGGTAGAGGTACATCTATAAGCAAGTCTTCTAGTACAGCTCAAACCCACATCATCTCCGTGCTTGCTTGTGCCATGGCCCTATATTCAGATTCATCACTAGATCTAGCCACAACAGTTTGTTTCTTGCTTTTCCAAGAAACCAGAGAGCTGCCCACAAAAACTGCATAGTCTGAAGTAGACTTTCGATCCTTAGGGCATCCTGCATAGTCTGCATCCGCACATGTCGAAATAGATAAATATGTGTCCTTTCTAAACATCAATCTTGTGCCTGGCGACGACTTTAGATACCTTAGTATCACATATATGGCATCTGTATGTACCTGTCTTGGCTGCTCCATGAACTGGCTCACTCAACTTACTGCAAAGGCAATATCAGGTCGAGTTATAGTGATGTAAAGAAGCTTACCCACCATTTCTCTATACCTTCTCCTGTCAACCTCCTCAGTATCGTTGTCATATAATTTCATGCTTGGGTCCATAGGAGTACTCGAGAGTCTACATCCAACCATGCCCGTTTCAACAAGCAAATATGTAATATATTTCATTTGGATCATCACAAGACCATATGCATTCCTGACAAACTCCAACCCCATAAAATATCATAGAGTACCAAGATCCTTCGTAACAAACTGACGGCCCAAAAATGCTTTTGCAATCTCTATCCCCTGAGCATCATCTCCTTTAACCAGGATATCTTCAACATATACCATGATGACAACCGTACCTCTAGGAGTCTTCTGGACGAACAACGAGTGATCCGCATTTGATTTTTTGAATCCTTGTTGTTCAATTAGATGGGAAAGCTTATGAAATCACGCCCTTGGGCTCTGTTTAAGGCCATATATCGCCTTGTGAAGTCTACATACCATATGATTCTCCCCCTCAGCAGCAAACCCCGGAGGCTGTTGTATGTAGACTTCTTCCTGCAGATCGTCATACAAGAATGCATTCTTAACATCAAGTTGAAATAGGGTCCAGTCACGTACCACAGCAACAAACAGAAGAATGCGAAGAGTGGAGTGACGAGCAACTAGAGAGAAGGTATCCATATAATCCACACCATATGTCTGCATGAAGCCTCTCACCACTAGCCTTGCCTTGTAACGGTCAAGGCTACCATCTGCACGGTACTTTACCGTGAATACCCATTTGCAGCTAACAACAGATGCGCCTGAGGGAGTGGGAACCAAGCTCCATGTACCCCACGACTGTAAGGCAACCATTTCATCTTCCATAGCAGAACGCCAGCAGTCACTCTTCAATGCATCCTGATAATTCCGTGATATCTCCACGGAAGACAAAGCCACAGCAAATCTCTGAAAGTCCCCTGTAAGACGGTGAAAGGACACCTGAGAAGCAAAGGGATATGATGCGCAAGTACGTTTCTGCTTCTGAATAGCAATAAGGACATCAAGATCATCATCCATTGTACCCGCCGGTTCACATTCCGTGTGCAAAGATGAATCCTGCACATGCACGCTATCCGACCCATCATTAGTAATAACATTTGAACATAACTAAGGCGTGCTGGATGATTGAGGTGCAACATGAGCAAGACCTGACCGACGTGTATGATATTTAGGTAATGGCAGGACAGTTGGTTTTGGTGGGGGGGGGTAGAGTTGGGGATGACGTTGGCGTGACAACCGGAACTGGAATGGACGGAGGTGAACTCAGAATAGGAGGAGGAACATAGACATCGTCATTAGATGTGGATGAGGCCAACCTGTCACCTGCAGGTGAGAAGTACATAACTGACTCAAAAAATGTAACATCAGCACTAACAAAGTAGTTCCTGTTTACAAGATCATAACAACTGTATCCCTTCTGAGTCCGAGAGTAACCTACAAAGACACACTTGACAGTTCTAGGTGAGAGTTTGTCAAGTCCAGGAGACAACTGATGAACAAAAGCAACAGTACCAAAGACACGAGGGGTTAAAGAGAATAATTCCTTATCTGGAAAAATAACAGAAAGAGGAATTTTCTCACCAAGTACCGAGGATAGCATACGATTCACAAGGTAACAGGCTGTAAGAACAACATCTCCCTAAAAAGAAATAGGCGCACAACTCTGGATAAGCAGGGTTCTAGTAGTATGCATGGTTCGAAAAAACGCGCCTCGAGGCGCACGAGGCGTACGCCTCAAGGCGAGGCGGTGAGAAACCGTTCAGAGGCGTGCGCCTCGGGCTGCATCTGCGAGGCGATCGCCTCGACACGCGAGGCGAGGCGAGGCGTTCCGAGGCGAGGCGTGGGGTGAGGCGCACCTGCGAGGCGTCGTGGGGGTTTTAGTGGGTCACGTGCTTCGCACGTGACCCACTTATTATTCATTTCTCTCAAACACAGAGCCCCGATGCCCTTGAAACCCTTTCTCGCAAAACAGGAACGCTCGTAGCCCCCGATCTGCCATCGCCGCCTTGCCGAAGGCTCGCCATCACCGCTTCCCTCGCCGCCTGCGGGGGTTTTCGCCCCATTCCGCGCCTCCTGCGTGTGTGCTGGGAACTCCTCGGCCCCTCGCGCGCCTACGGTCAACCCTAAATTCCAGTTAGGTATATTATTTCGAAAATTTTTTGGTTGGTTATTTTTAGTACTAGCCTATAAGGCTACTAGGAGTTGACATTGTTTGTTGCATATGTATAGGAGTTGTAATCCATATTTGGTTAGGTTATTAAAAGAATTGATTATGTTATCTTCTAGTTATTCAACTAGCATTTCATATATTTTATGAAATCATATGATTGTTGTTTATTTTTGTTGCTTGAAATCATATTATCAATGCATCATAGAGATGCCAAAGCTAAGGAAAGGCCCCAAGACTTCTGAAGGAAACCGGAATGATCCTGCATGGAAATATTGTGTTCAACTTGAGATGGAGGAGAGTCAAAAAGCTAAAGGATATGTGTATGTTCAATGCAATTTTTGTGGCAAGAGAATTACTGGTGGAGTCGCTAGACTCAAGCATCATCTCGCGAAGACCGGAAAAAATGTGAAAGGTTGCGCGCAAGTTCCTGATGAGGTGTTGAATGAAATGAAGGCCATATTATCTTCCAACGAAGAGAAAAGTAAAAGAGCAATGATGGAGATGGAAGAATTGTGTAGAGCTGGTAGTTTTGAGGTGCAAAATCCCTTTGGTGGTGGTGAAAATCAAGCAATCAGTCCATCTGGATCTAGCAACATGAAGAGGGCAAGAGGTCCTATGGACGTCTTTCTTGTCGGACCATCACCATTGGGAAGTCCAAGTCCAACGACTACAATTGGGATGAGTGGTCATCAAACTACATTGAACGAGACATGGAAGAAAGAGGAGAGAAATCGTGTGTGTCGTACCATTGGCAGATTCTTCTTCGAGAATGGGTTGCCATTCAATTGTGCAAGTAGCCCTTCCTTTTCGGCCATGCTTCATGCTGTCGGCTCCTTTGGAAGGGGATTGAAGCCTCCATCGGCTTACGAGCTAAAGAGTTGGATTTTGAAAGAAGAAGTGAAGAGCATTTGGGATGTTATGGGTGAGGCAAGGGCTTCTTGGGCGGAAACTGGTTGTAGCATAATGTCGGACGGTTGGACTGACGTAAAAGGTCGTTCTTTAATAAACTTCTTGGTGAACAATCCGAAAGGTACTTGGTTCTTGAAGTCTGTCGATGCGTCCGATAAAGTAAAGAATGCAACCTTGCTTTTTCAACTATTGGATGAGATTGTGGAGGAGGTCGGCGAATGCAATGTTTTGCAGGTTATCACAGATAATGCGTCGAATTACAAGGCGGCTGGACAACTGTTGATGGAGAAAAGGAAGCATCTTTACTGGACTCCATGTGCAGCCCACTGCATAGACTTGATGTTGGAGGATATCTTGAAATTGCCTCCACCCGCTTCAGTGTTCAAGAAAGCAAAAAGGATCATTAACTACATCTATGCACATGGATGTGTTTTAGCCATGGTAAGGAAGCAAATAGGAGGAGATTTGGTGCGACCAGCTGTCACACGTTTTGCTACGGCTTTTCTCACGTTACAAAAATTGATGAGCATGAAGGATCCTCTGGAGTCTTTTTTTACTTCTAGTAAATGGAAGAAGAGTCCTTATGCTTCCAAGCCTCAAGGGAAAAGCGTAAGTCAAACAATTTTGAGAAGCAAAACTTTTTGGCCTGGTGTTGCCTATGTGATACGAACGACGAAGCCATTGGTTATGGTTTTGCGCATGGTGGATTCCGAAAAATATCCACCAATGGGTTTCATCTATGAGGCCATGGATAGAGCTAAGGAAGAAATTGCGAAAGCATTGGGCAATGATGAAACAAAGTACAGAACATTGTGGGATATTGTGGACGACAGATGGGATCGCCAACTCCATACCAATTTACATGCGGCAGCCTACTTTCTGAATCCTCAATGCCAATACGAACCTTCCTTCTCCAAACATTTTGAGATAAAAAAGGGTTTGTTTGATTGCATAGCGAGGATAATAGAGGATCAATCTGTGAGGGAGAAAATCGATCTACAGATTGATGCTTTTAAGCATGCAAGAGGCTTCTTTGGATGGGAAAGTGCAATAAGTACACGAAAGAAGAGGAGTCCTGGTTAGTATGTATCTGATTTTGTTATTTATTTATTTCAATTGATAAAATATCTAACATTAATTTTGTTCATGAAATATAACATTTTCAGCGGATAGGTGGTCTCAATTTGGGGATGAATGTCCCGAATTGCAAAAATTTGCCATCTGAGTTTTGAGTTTGACTTGTAGTGCATCGGGTTGCGAGCGGAACTGGAGTTCTTTTAATCAGGTAATATTTCAATAATATTTACAATTATATTATATCAAGATTTATGATTAATCTAACGATTTATATTGGAAATCCACCACTAGATCCACACAAAGAGAAGGAATCGACCCACACAAGCCAAATTGAATGATTTGGTCTATGTGATGTTTAACCTAAAGTTGAAGCAGAGAGAGATAAGGAGAAAAACAATGGAGGATCCACTATGCTTGGATGACGTGGATTCTAGTGATGAATGGGTGTCTGAGCTCCAAAGTTGTGACTTTGAGGCGTATCAAGAACTTGATGCAAATACCCCCATTGAAGATGAGGTTGTAGAAGCCGAGGATGAAGCTGATCAACAAGACAATTCACGTCGGAAGAGGAGGAAGGACAAAGGTAATGGCTTCCTATTATTTTGATTCTCGAATATCTTTGTTTATGTTAAACACAATAGAAGTAAGTTAAGTAACATTATTATTATCTAATTTAGGAAAAGCGGTAGTGGACGTCGATGATGAGGAGTTTCATGACGGTGATGATGAAGTTAGCGATGAAGGGGAAGATGAAGCAAATTTGAAGTATATGGATGACTCAGTGGATGATCCAACAAGTAGCCGTTCTTCAGATGATGATCTTTATGCAGATGTTGCAGTTGGGCTTGGAGGCTCGGAACCATGATTAGAATTTTCTGAAGCTTCATCTTTTAGGATTTCTTTGCATATTAGAACTATTGGACATGGACTAGAAGTAGAATATTCGAACTTATATTGTGTTTTCTGAGCATTGTAATATTTTATCTTGAACTTTTAGACTTTTACATTAGCCCAAGTAATCTATCAGCCATGTTTATTACTCTTCGTATCGAAAAGTTACTACAAATATTCTTTAATTGCTTTGGAACATTGGAATTTTATTAGACAATATTGTCTTACTGATATTATTACAAGATTCTTTATTAAATTACATAATTTGGGTGGAAAAACTGAGGCTTACGCCTCGACCGCCTCGAGGCTACGCCTCGCCTCGATTCTAGGGTAACCGCCTCGTTCCGTTTTTCGTTTTTTCCAACCTTGGTAGTATGAAGAAGATGACGATGTTTCCCCTCTGCAACTCCATTTTGCTTATATGTGTAAGTACATGTGGTTTGATGAATAATACCTTTTGACAAAAAGAAATGGGAGAGAGAGCGGGTGCAAATTCCAAAGCATTGTCTGTACGAACATATTTGACATAGCAGGAAAAAACATTTTGCACTTCAATTATAAGATTTCGAATAACATCCCCTGCTTCAGATTTCTTCTTTAATAAAAATACCCACGACACACGAGAGAAGTCATCAACTACTACAAGATAAAACATGTGTCTCTGGTGATCAAGAACACGACTCAGACCCCAAATATAAACATGAAATAATTCAAACGGAGAGCTACTACTCTGACATTGACGACTAGAAAAGCTAGCTCGATGGTGCTTTCCCATCTGACAGGCTTCACACCGAAAGGAAGAACTTGGAGAAATCTGAGGTAAGAGATGGCGCATCTTATGAAGCGGGAGGTGACCAAATAGTAGATGCCAAGTATATGAAGAGACTGATCCGACTGAATGGGAGGAGACGCCAGCATAGGAATTCCGGACCAGACAATAGAGACCATCCTGCTCAGAGCCACAACCAATCACTCTGCCCGTTAGTATGTCCTGAAATATAAGAGAAGATGGGTCAAATATAGCGCGACAGTGCAAATCCTTTGTAATCTGACTTATAGACAGTAGGCTCATCGAAAATCAGGGGCATGTAGAACATTCTGTAAATGCATGGAAGGTGACAAGGTAATCTCTCCATGTTCAACGATGGGGGAATGGGTCCCATCGGCTATTATCACGGACCGTCCTGCTTGAATCTCTCTGTATGACTTGAGTCTGTCTCTGTCGCGACAAAGATGATGTGTTGCGCCAGATTCCATAATCCAATCTGAGACATTTGAATTATGACATGATGTAAAAGCAGAAGCACTACCTGAGGTGCTAGCAGAGGCAGAAGTACTGGCAGATGCTGAAGCAACAATATCTGAAGAACCTCCTGGAGAATCTTTAGATGTGGCAGGCATAATATCGCGCAATCTCAACACGAGCTCCTCGAACCTGTGATCTGACGTGGATGCCGACAGGGATGCAACATGCTCAGCTACTCGCGTCGATACTGGAAAATCGTGCTTCGAATAGCATGTATCCTCAGAGTGACCAGTGCGATGGCAAAAAGTGCATGGCTGGCGAAAACGACCATCTCGACTACGTGGTCCACGGCTACAGAATGAAGACTGACCACCTCTCCCTCGCAGCGCAGCCATCGTCGAAGGGGGTGGAGTAGAAGTACTGGAGGAGACAGAGATGCGTCTAAGCCTCAGGTAGACTTCCTCCATAGGAGGAATGGTAGCATCGACAAGTATTTATGATCGGGCAGCCTCATATTCAGGATCAAGAGCCGCAAGCAGTACCCCCACCATGGTAGCATTCCGAAAAGTCTTCTGCTGCTTGGGAGTGGCTATGAGAGGTATAATACTGTAGCGTTTCTCAAACATCCCCCGCAGAGATGTATACAAGGAATGTAGTGGCCGTCCATTCTGCTTCATGGTGAATATGTCATGTTGGAGTTGTAACATCTTCGTCTCATTTCGCACCTGCGAATAAGTGGCTGCCAGTATGTCCCACATCGCCTTAGCGGTGGGCTGATAGAGAACAACATTGGCAATCTCCATCGACAACGTGCCTGAGAGCCAAGCCTTGGTATATGAATCATCAGCCTCCAGGAGGCATAGATCCCAGTCTTCGTTGCCGGTTCTTCCTCGGTAAGAATGTGCTTCTTACCGTTCGACTTCATGAGGCTCATGAGCTGCATCGCCCAGAGTTCATAATTCGTCCCATCCATCTTGACTATTGGCGGGACCTTTGAACACGCCTATGGAGGGCATATCGACTTTGTTTTCTGACATGTCGCCGGAGACGAAGAACTAGGATCCGTAGACCAATAGAGAAGTGTCTACATAAACTGTATAGGATTTGAGTGCATATGTAGAACTTACGCACCCAAATCCATGGAGATAAAGCCCAGCGAAAGAGTAGGCACCGGCGATAGAGAGGGCCCAACGGTAGAGGGGCCCGGTCGGGGAGGAATGTTCGGCGGGGAAGGGCGGCGCCGAGGAGGAGGGGCGGCGAGGAGGCAGGGCGCCGAGGAGGAGAGGCGGCGGGGGCAGCGGCGCCGAGGAGGGAGGGGAGGGAGGCGACGGCACCGAGAAGGAGGGAAGGGGGGTGATGGTGGAAAGGGTTAGGGTTTTGGCTCTGATACCATGTTGGTGGAAAAGAGTTATTTGTCTATTCCATATAACCCTAGGCTCTCTTATATAGAGAGGACCCATGGGTAAATTACATAAGAGGTTATCAAGAAAATAAAAATAGACTAAACGATACACATACTACATAATTATCTCTACCGTTACCACTATCACCTGGAATAGTTGTTGTGATTTAAGTTATTTGTGCTGAATTATTTTTTTGTTGAATGCAAGGTGTCTGATTAAATGTATGTGAGAGAGTTAAAGTCTAAAGGCTGTGAATTTGCTGAAAAATGATCATATGACGTTTGGAGTATCCAGAGAACGAGACTTGGCAAATGATACCATCATGGAGTTGCAGTCCTTCTTAAAGAAAACGTTTACAAAAGAACATGTCTCTTTGCAATCGGCATATAATGGTTAAGTTTTTAATAAGAGGAAAGCTGGCAATGCTTTCTCTACCAAGTGGATTGTCGACAGTGGTGCTTCCAATCATATGACAGATGATTATAGAATGTTTCACGGTTATAAGTTATCGTTTAGAAGAAAGAAAGTTACAGTTGCAGATGGGTCTCCAGTTACTGTTGCTGGAAAAGGAACGAATTCTGTTGTTGACTGTTTCCTCCTTACCGATGCACTTCACGTCCCTGATTTTACAATAAATCTTTTGTCAGTCAGTAAGATTACTAAAGAATTGCACTGCAGGCTAATTTTTGATATCAATCTGTGTGTTATAGAAGACTTACAGACAAGCATGAAGATTGGAATTGGGTTAGTTGAGGATGGATTATATCGTCTTTCAGCTAAAGTGGGTCGAGCCCTTACCTCTGTGATGAAAGCTCACCTTGAAAAGGACAACTCCACTTTACTACGAAAATGATATGAACGTCTTGGTCATATCAATTTTTCCTCTTTGCACAAGTTGATGCCTGAGATTTTTTCTGGTTGTCTGCAGATGATTTGTAATGTGAGGTTTACCGATTTGCAAAGCAAACACAAACCAAATTTCATGCTTCTACCGGTAAATCTACTTATGCACTCGAATTAGTGCATTCTGATATTTGGCGTCCGTCATGTGTGAAGAGCATGGGTGGCCATTGACATTACATTACCTTCATTGATGATTTTTCACGGAGTACGTATGTGTGCCTTTTAAAACATAGAAGTGAAGTTCATACTGTTGTAAAAAACTTTATAAATATGATAACCACCGAGTATGCAACAAGAGTAAGAACGCTTACGACTGATAATGCATGGACAGTTCCCTACATGATTTTCTTGATGAGAAGGGTATTCTCCATGAAACCTCATGTAGTTACATGCCAAAGAGCATGGGATTGTTGAAAGGAAAAACTGTCACTTATTGAATGTTATCGGAGCACTCCTACTACAGCGAAATTTGCCAAAGAATTTTCGAGGAGAAGCCATATTGACTGCTACTTATATGATAAATAGGACACCTTGAGTTGTAATTGGGAAGAGAACTCCTTTCTCTGTCATCCACTCGGATACCTCTCCCTTCAGTTTGGACGCACGAGTTTTTGGATGCGTTTGCTTTCTTCACAACTCTGGACCAGGTTGGCGTAAACTGGATCCAAGAGCCATGAAATGTGTTTTTCTTGGGTATTCTAGGACTCAAAAAGGATACAAATGTTATGACCTCGTGGCACGTCGTCTTCATGTAAGGATATTATTTTCTTTGAGAGTGAGTCCTACTTCTCTAAGAACTTTCCTCAAGGGGAGTCTGTGAGTACAGAAGTTGAGAAAATGAGAATGGAATTTACTTTCCTGGTGACATACAAGAGACTATTCATGTGGGGGAGGGAAATGAGCAAGATATAGACAAAGATCATGAAAATATAGTTAGATTTGGAGAACTTATAGCAGACGAAAGGGATCAGATAATGCAGAGACTAATGAAAAGATGATACCGAACCATGATAGCAACCTTTTCTCTGACCATGATGTCAACCTTCCTACAGGTGATTGTGGCCATGAAAACTCCGCAAGCGTTCCTCTTTCTCCTGATATTCATACTAATAATGTCAACCCATTACTGGATGATCGTCCCATTGTTATGAGAAAATCTATTAGAACTGTTCAAGCAAGTGGAGGACTATGTTGCTTACACTAATATGAGTTCAAATATAAATGCTTTATTACATCCCTTGATACTCATCACATTCCCAAAAATATTGATGAAGCCAAAAAATATCCAAAATGGATCAACGCTATGAAGGAAGAAATGGATGCATTGGTTAAAAAATACTCGGGATATTGTTGATCTCCTAAGGGTGCTTACCTTGTTGGCTCTAAATGGGTCTACACAATCAAATATGATGTTGATGGGAACATAGACAGATTTAAAGCTCGGCTTCTGGCTAGAGGATATAGCCATAAATATGGGATTGACTACCTTAAGACATTTGCTCATGTTGCCAAGATGAATACGACTAGGGTCATTATTTGTCTAGCAACTCATTTTTCATGGAAAATGTATCAGTTAGATGTGAAAAATACTTTCTAGAATGGTGATCATAGAGAAGAAGTGTATATGAAAATGTCGCATGAGTTTGAAAAGGACAACAAGTGATGCAAACTGAAAAGATCTTTATATGGATTAAGTAGTCACCAAGAGCTTGGTTTAAACGTCTCCGTGTGCTCATGATAATGAATGGATATATCCGAGTGAATGAGGACCACGCTCTATTTATAAGGAGGAATGACGAGAAAAGATCTATTCTTTTAGTGTATGTCGATGATATGATCCTTACATGTGATGACAAAGGAGAACTTTCCAGGATAAAGAAGACACTTGCAAGTGAATTTGAATTGAAGGGTTTGGGGAAGTTAAAGTATTTCCTAGGCATTGAGATGACTCGATCTCCAAGTGGTATGTGTCTAAGTCAACGGAAATATGCTCTGGACTTATTAAGGGACTGTGGCATGTTGAGATGCAAGCCTACCATTAATCCTATTGAGGCAAATCATAAAATGAATAAAGAGGATGGTGACCTTCTTGACGATGCAGGAAAGGGTAGGTATCAAAGATTAGTGGAAAAATTGATCTATCTACCCTTACTAGACCGGATATTACATACGATGTAAATGTGATGAGTCAACTCATGTATGCCCCTGCCACCTCTCATGCTAATGCGATAAATAGAATTCTATGATACATAAAAGGATCACCAGGAAAATATCTTATGCTCAAGAAAAATCACGAGGTCGATATTGAAGGATACATTGATGCTGACTAGGCCGGCTGTAGTGATGACAAAAGATCCACCTCAGGTTATGTAGTATATCTATGTAGAAACTTGGTTATTTGGAGAAGTAAGAAGTATGTGGTTTCAAGATCAAGTGCTGAAGCGGAATACTGGGCTCTTGCCAATGGTGTTACAGAAATTCTATAGCTAAAAATTCTAATCCATGACTTGGGCATCAAGGTTAGTATGCCAATGAAGATTTTTGTGACAACAAGGCTGTAAGTAATTTGGCTAACGATCCTGTAATGCATGACAGAAGAAACATTTGGAGATTGATAGACACTTCATCCGTGAGAAGATTAATGATGGATTGTTGTGCCTTCCTTACCTGAAGTCTACGGATCAGATTGCTGATCTCTTCACAAAGGAACTGCCTACGGTACAATTTGAGTTGAATGTAGGCAAGTTGGGCATGGTGGACATGTATGCCCAGCTTGAGGAGGGGTGTTAAGTTATCATACTTTTGTTAAGTTATCATACATATATGGGTAAACGGATCTTTGGATGAGGGACCGTTTACCTATCCTTTTATATATTGTACTCATCCCTCCTCATTGTTTTCCTAACTTAGTGAAGAGAGTCTTAATCTCTAGTAAGGGAGATTAGGGGTTGTGTGCCTCCGTGGTTTTTCCCTCTCTGTAGGATTTTCCACATAAACTATTATCTCCATCTTTGTGTGTGTTTTGTACGTTTGATTCTAACATCCACTACTTGCTCTGGCATCTAATCCAGGCGTACACTCAAGGATATCCCATCTTCTCCCTCCATCTTCTCCCTCCATCTATATGCAATTGCATGTCTGGTTTGGATGCAATGAGAACTAAATAGAATTGAGGACCCGTCTTGTTTCCTTCCCCATTCTTGTGGTATTGCTGTTTCTATCATCTTCTCAAGCCTCTACAGACTTCGATTTCTTTTACTTTGTCATGCAGCTAAGAAAAAGCTTTATTTGATTGTGTATTATTTTCATTGGATAGTGGAGATGTCAAGACACAATGGTCCTATTGTTGTATACAGTGACCAGGTTCCTACTGTGATTCCAGTGCCAAGTGTTGTTACCCGACCACCGGCAAGCCCCCTGCCGATTTTGGCATCCACGGCTTATGGCCTAATTATGAGGATGACACCTACCCATTCAATTGCGACTCTTTAAACCTATTTGATGAAAATGAGTATGAGAAATTACGCTTTGGTGATGAGCTAGGCAGGTAAGGATCTTATAGCACTTTCTTTTTGGCAAAGATCTCCAATTTGAGGGGGGATGATGGAGGAGTGGCCAACACCGGCATGCCCAAGTGCAAACAGATTGAGGTTCTGGGGGCATAAGTGGAATAAGCATGGAACCTGCGCAGAAGCGCTCTTTGATCAGCATCAGTATTTTGAGACCACACTCGGTTTAAAGAAGCAAGCCAACCTCCATAATGTCCTAAAAAATGCAGGTATGGAGGTGATCAACCCATACTTATGCATCTTCATGTGTTTAGCAATTAGGGCTTATTCTGGTATCGTCTTGATTATAAACAAATACGAGTGAGTCCAAGGTACCCAACTGGGATGATATGTAGAAGACCACTGCCTTGCAACATTCACATCCAAAGGTACTTTGCATGTTTTCACTCACACCTCATCTCCAAGTCACGGACAGGTGGTTACCAACCCTGTCAAAATCAATGAAGCAAGAAGGGAGGACGATGGCATCAGTGCCTAGGTTGCAGTAGGTGGAAGAAATGAAGCTAGGTGAGGGATCAGAATTTAGTCATCACCCACAAAAAAAGAATTTTATCATTATAGGATATAGTTATTACTAAACAAGTTATCATGAAATTCCCCCAAAAGAAGACTAGGACTTGGACAGGGGAGCACATTGAGAGGTTCCGAGTCCAATGACCAACTGTGTTTGGAAACAATAATATTTTACGGCTGGAGGTTCTAATGCGTCGCTTCTTCTGGTCTTCCTCTGCTCCGAAGAGGGGGCTGGCTCTGGTTGACTGGGCTACGGTAACCACTCCGCTCGAGGAGGGGGGCCTTGGGGTGTTGCGCCTTGCGGATATGAACAGGGCATTGCTGGCAAAGTGGATACTAAAGATCTGGGGATCGGGGTGCGACCTATTCCCCAGGATGATCCGTTCTATCTATGGTGTTACTTCGATCCTTGAAGCTAGAGCAGACTGTGTAGCGTAGCGTCGCCTACGGTTTTCTGGAGAGGAATATGCTCAACTCTGCCTGACGTGGGGCATTTTCTGAGCCCGCAGCTAGGGAACGACCGGGGTTTTCGATTCTGGACTGCTGATTGGTCTAGTCTTGGTAAGATGAGTGAGCGCTTTCCATGGCTTTATGCGCTGGCTTCCAACAGGGAGGCATCGGTGGCGGAGATTCGGTCGGATGGCGTGTGGACATCGATATTTATTTCATCTCTTTCTGAGCAGCGGATTGAAGAGTTCCTGAGTTTTTCAACCATGTTGGGAAATATCGATGGTCCTAGTGCGGAGATGGATCATTGGCGCTGGAGGGATGGATCATTCTCGGTCAGGAAGGCTTACAGGGCCCTCGTGGGGCAGCAACCGATGGATGACACAAGGATGAGGAGTGACTGTTCGAGAATATGGAAATGGAAGATCCCATCGAAGGTGAAGATTTTTTATGGCTGCTTAGGAGGAAGCAGATTTTAACGGTGGCCAGGAGGGCAAGGATTTTGCTTAATGCTGAGCCTGGGTGCATGCGATGCGGGTCAAAATTGGAAGACATTAATCGTTTGTTTTTTATGTGCCCTGGCTCTGTTGAGGTGTGGCAAAAGGGAGATTATATGGGGTTAAACTGGGGAGACAAGTCGTCTTTTTGGAACTCGCTTGGAGGAGGGTGGTCGGGCTTTGAGGAAGGGAGAATTAAAGTTTGTGCAATCATGTGGGCATTGTGGCTGGCTAGAACGATGTAATTTTTAGGGGAAGGAGATTTTATGTCGAGAATGTCTCGGGGCACGCCACTGCCCTTTTTCAGTTGTGGCGGATGTAATTTTTTCGTTTTAATTTTATTTATACAATTTTTTGGCTAGATCTTTAAAGGAGATCTATCCCACCGTTCTCTCGAAAAAAATATGAGTTCAACAACAAATAAGAAAGTCTAAATCCACAAATGTCAAGCCCACGTCTTGGGGTTTGATGAGATACACATCACAAAGTCTTTGACATATGTATCCTCATTCATTTTATAATGCATATGGACCTACATGTATTGGAATTGGTAGATACGTTCTAATACATAAATATAAATGTAGGTGTGGATGTGTATATATTTTATGCCTTCTCCAACCACATCTGCATGATAATTTTATCATATTTGAGTGACATATGTATATTTGGGCTTATCTAAAAAAACATATCCATTTTATAAATAAAAATCATAAAATACTTTTCAAATCTATCAACATATATATTCCATATCTAGATTTTGAAACAATTAATGATATCATAACACCCATATGTAGACCTGTTGCGATTACTTTTTTAAGTAGTAAAATGGCATCAACAAGCAGCAAAGTAAAGCTAACACAATATAAAAAAAGCACTAATTGTATTTTTTCCTATGATTACTGCAATGTCAAAATTCTGAGATATGTAAAGTTCAAACAAATCAGCCAAAGTGTGAATATTTCAAATACACAGTACCTTTTTTTCCCACACAAGTGAAATACCTTAAGAAAGGATGAAGGTGGGCATACACATTTTTGAAGACGTCCAGCGTCTGACATAAAAAATGGCATAGCCAATCCAATGGGAGTGGATGTCCCCAATCGGTAGCCTGCAAATAATAGGACCTCAGAAATTAGGTATTTCTCTAGAGTTGTTTATTCATTATCAACTATTTTAAGGCAAAACGTGTTAACCAAGTGGGTAAATGGTCCAAGAAAACGATATTTACAGTTGCAAAGAGAGACCAAGCTGCACTAAATGAGACAGCATAACTACTTGATTGGTCAGTGAAATAAATCATGACCTACTTGGAACTGCAGAATATTCTCTAGCATCTATTTAAATGACAACAAAAGAATCTTCCATCAGACAATAAGGCAAGTTGGTCACATTATCCCATAATTAAAAATATGTAGCATCATATCAATAATAACTTCATGTCTCAGATTTATTCCGAAATCCCTGCTTTTTTGTATTGGCAACAGGCATAGTACCGAATGTCAGATTCTACAGCCTTAGCCAGATTAAGATGCCATCAGCCAAGGTCTCAACGTGACTGCCGGTATAGAGTGCAATACCGACCTAGGCAGGAATAACCAGCTCTACCAGGTCTACATCTGTGTGGACAATGTTGAGTTATTATACTTATATGGGTAAACGGTCTCTCATCCAAAGATTTGTTTACCCATATAACTAACAACTCAACAGACAACATGGCAACAGGATTCATCGACTTCTTCATCCTTCCAGGGAGCAAGTGCAACAACAAGAAGATCGAATTCCCTCCATTCGAAGGTTGTTTCACCACTGTGATCAGAATTGCCAGTGTAATGAACTGGAGAGAATAAATGACTTTTTTACTTACCCCACATATAGTTTGAACTTTGAATCATATCAGGTAATTTGCCTCCAAAATGAAGTCAGTCCTCCAAAATGAAGTCAGTCAGTGCCGTTGATGCTAGCACAGCTCTACTAAGAAAAATACATGGCTACATAAATGATCTAGTGGCCATGCAAATGAAACTTTAATTACATGGTCTCTAATGATGCATAGATGACAATTTACATTCTGCACATCAACAAATGTCCACAATATTGTATTTGAACAAAAAGATATCCGCAAAGCAAAACCAGAAATAGATATCCGCAAAGCAACAAGATTAAGAAAAGGACTTTTAGGAAGTATGACAAAACTCGTCCAATACAATAACATGAAGAAAGCGTATTCCATCAATTTGTTGTCTTTCTTGAGCTAAAGCATTAGTTTAGACGCTAATAATGCACAAATAACAGCCTGCCACAGAGGCAATTCGGTCTTTGTATCATTAGCACCACAGTAATACGAAGCCAAATCTAATAGAAGATGTACCCGACGATTGCATTTCAGAAATGTAAAAGATTCAGATACAAACTCTCCAAAATCAACAAAGAAGAAAGAGCAAAGGCAGTTTCAAGACATAAAACAAAACTCGTCCAGATACAACTATGTTTCCTGCAAACTCAACAGTCAGGAACCTAAGTAAAATCCCTCCTTTGCCCAATGTAAGAAAAATGAGAATTACATGATAACATGATAACTAGAGTTCCAAGAGAGGTTGTTGGTTGTAACATCATGTATGAATCGGGTAAAAAGCAAGTACTTGAAATGGATCAAACTGATGCAGCGGCAGCTGGTTGTTTGTTCGCAAATGCAATGCCCTTCTCAATGCTGGCTCTTAGTTCAGGCTTGAGATCATCAAGAGCCTTTTCCTCGAACTCTGTCAGGCCTTGCAGGTCAGCAGATATTAAAGCCTCAACACCTTTCCTTCCAAGCTTGACCCTCGATGCAAAGAATGGGAGTTCTGTTAAATCAGATTGGACGAACGAGCACTCATAAACATCTCCATCTCCATCAAGTGCCCTCAGAGAAGACTCCACAAACCTTGCAGCTGCGTAAGCCATTGAGAGGGTTGCAGAACCTGCATCAGCTTTTGCTTCCACCACCTCAGTTCCTGCGTTCTGGATTCTCACTGTCAGAGCTGCAATTTCCTCATCGGTAAAGGATGCAGAGGGCCTTGTCTTTGATAAGAGAGGTAAGATGGTTATTCCAGCATGACCCCCCACAACAGGCACATCTACATCAATTAACCTAAGGTTCTTCTTTTCTGCAACAAATGTATTGGCCCTGACGACATCCAAGGTTGTGACACCAAAGAGTTTCTTGGGGTCGTAGACCCCGTTCTTCTTCAGAACCTCTGCAGCTATCGGCACTGTAGAATTAACGGGGTTGCTGATAATGTGGATAAAAGCTTCTGGGCAATTGTCTGCAACTGCCTCAACCAGGGACTTCACAATGCCAGCATTGATGTTGAAGAGGTCATCACGGGTCATGCCAGGTTTTCTTGGGATACCAGCAGGGATCACAACTACATCCACACCTTTCAATGAATTCGCCAGTTCAGAAGTTCCAGTAAAGGCTAAAACCTTAGAAGGTGTGTTGCAGTGGCTAAGATCAGCAGCAACCCCTTTAACATTAGCTATATCATAAAGATGTAAACTGGACACCAACGGGGACATTTTGATTAAAAGCGACAAAGGCTGGCCGATCCCCCCAGCAGCACCGAGAATGGCCACCTTGAATGCGGATGCATGTGTCTTAAATTTATTGTAAGCCCTTGCTTGTGACTGATGTGTGGGTATCACTGATTCTTTGAGAGCAGAGTAGCTTTCACTGCCCAGAAATGAAGCCTCAGATTCACAGTTCAACCGGGGTACAGCCTTCAGGCCACTATAGCTCTTGGCAAATCCCGGCATTGCAATGTTGGTTTTCCCAATAGGCTTTGATTTTACGCCCAGACAAGTCGGAGCAGTGTAAGAAGCAACTGAACCAATAGACATGGTTGTGGCAGCCATTATGCAATCAGGATGGAAGACTACCCTGCAAGTCTATTTCCAGTCAGCAACAACAATAACATGTTTTGAAGCAGCCATGATCAAAAACTGATTTACTTTACACGACCTCTGAGAAAATGAAGACGGCTAAGGCTACTGATCATCAATCATAGGCATTTCAACATGAACATTAACAATTGCTAGAATTGACTACTAAAATCACAGATACGGGGATAAAAGCGTCACAGTGAACATAATAGGAAACAAGCTTGAAGAGAAAAACAGCCGACTAAACCGTTTAATCGACTAGGGGGGTCGCCGACTCGACTAGAGCTAATCAGCCTTTAGTCGGCGAACTGATTAAAAGAGTCGTTTAACCGGCCGACTGGGCCAATTAGTCGGTTGTTCTTTTTCTAGGGTTGTTTTTTCTGCTTTTTTAAAAAAGAAAACTTAATCTAAGTTGCTTAATGTTACAATTGGAATTCAATTGTTTCTTTTATTTCATATGATAGTATAGACATTGTATAAATTTCAGTGAATTTATAAGAATATATATATAGAAAATGATTTATATATTTCACATAATGAAAAAATACAAAAACTGATAAAGCCCGACTAAATCCGTTTAGTCGCCCGACTGTCGATTAATCCTTAATCAGTGACACAGCCGACCATGTACCGACTACCGACTTTTGTAACTTTGAGAGGAAATGATGATTCATCAAAAGAATACACTTACAAATAAAGGAATAAAAATTGATATGTATTTTTTGAAAGAAAAAAATGATACATAATAAATGGTTTTTCATTGTCTATAATTTACCCTCAAAAAGCCGTAAGGACCTGGCTAGAGTCCAATGTAGGGTTGGCTTGGACATAGTTAATAGTCCTAATTTAGCACAACCAAAGTCGATAAGACAACTTTGTATATGACCATATCTATGCACAAGACCACTAAGGACTAAATCCCCAACTTATCCCACCAACTCCAAAATATCTTTCTTATCTTTTAACCTTGAAATGAACATGACGTAGGACTAGGGGGGAAGTTCTGTTCAAGTCTAACTTTGGAAATGTTGTACAAGGTTTTGTATTTAGTTCAGATAGGTCTCCGCATAGTGACTATGCAGTATGCAGAGAATATGCATACAATATAAAATTTATGCACAAATTTATATTCTTGTAATTTAAATGAATGATATTGCATTACTAACATTTCAATTTTTAGTATCATAAAATAATGTAAGCAGGCGGACTTTAACATAACTTTTTTATAATAAAGTCATGTACACATGACTTAATTTTAAGCATTAATCTCCTTAATACGAATCATATACACTACTAAATTAGTAATATAAATAAATAAATTCTCAGAACATGTAAATGTTAAACTCTCGATTTTATAACAGTATTCGGAATGCAAACGGAATATGTCGCGTATACAGGGTAATACGCAACTGTGTGGACTGAATATACGAGATAGACTACATAATGTACTGCTTGGAGAATGTGGTTCAGCCTACCTCTCTCATAGGCATATGCGGCTACATATACAATTCGTGCATGTGCATCCCTAAACACTTGTTTAAATCTTATCTTAGGGCCATTATTATGCAAGCACGAGAAAAATATCATAGAATACATAAATATGCCCCAGTCCCTTGACAAGAGGAAATTCTTAACATCTCAAAGGAGGTACACTCAGTCAAGAAGCACTTCTGCAATCACAAAACCAAATGTAGCATATAGGCACAGCTAATTACACCATCCAGCCCACATTAAGAAGGTAACTCCGCACAAAGATTTGCAAAAGATACACAAAAGACAAGCATAATTTAATCAAATTAGAATGGTCTTATTCCACTTGCAGCTGAAATCCCCACAAACACAACTCCCAACATATAACTCGAGAATTAGGATTTTGACTACTCATCAGCAACATAACCAAGATACTAAAATCAAACTAATATATAGAACTGCCGAGCACACTTATGCGGATCCTATCCTCTCTAACTAAAATCACAGGATTATCGGTGGACATTATGCAGATGGCAGTTTTCTGATATATCAAATAAATAAAAAACAATTAATCACAAATGTTCTTATTTATGGCAACATTTTACATGATGCGTAGCGATCACCGTTTACAGCAAAAATAAGCAAGTAAACAAACGACAGATCCGTGAACAATACACCTAATATCAATCGCGAACCAAATTAAGAAAAAACAGCGCGAGGAGGCAGATGTTCACACATAGAATAGAAGATCAAATCCGGGCAACACACGACGAATAATTGAGGGAAACAACAACAATAAGAAGTAAAAAAAGCAGAAGCAATATAAATTACTCCGAGAACGAAAAGCAAGAGGAATTTGAGACGTCAGAACACCGAAATAGATAGAAAGATGTAGAAATTAGTCGAAATAAAGAGGTTCACCTCGCGCTTTCCGCCACCGAAACCTAGATGCCGACGAGCGACCTCCACTTCGCAGACCGCACTGCCACGGACCAGATCCCGACCTCCACGCTTTTTACACACATTCGTCTACAGAGAAAGAACAAAAAACGTGATAATTTATACCGATGCCCCTGCTCATTTTGTGACTACGCCTGTAGCATTACATAAAGATCCTTGTAACTTCGTTATTATAAATCTGCCCTATAAAGTTGCGGTATTCATGTCTATTTAAATAAGAGTGTGCTTGTGTGCATGAATAGTCGGTCACTAGGGTGCATACCCGCACTTCGCGGTGTGGGTATTTTTTCAAGATAATTGGGATCATAAAGTATGAATATATTGCAAATAAATTTTAATGATCTGGAAGGTATGCTTTCCAAATAGCATACTTTATTTTCTTGACTTAAAGATAATGTTATATACAATAAATAGTAGACTTCTAATCAAAATAAGGGCAAATAAAAGAATAAAAGTTCAAATTAAGAGAAGGAGGGGGAGTTTTATCTATTTTTTATTAATGTTGGTCACATCATAGTTGGTGTTTATTAGATTTTATAATATCTTATGATTTAAAAAAACAAACCTTGTTGTATTTTTTTATAATTTCTCTTACATACATCATATATATTAGTAAAATGTTAATTTTTATTTTTCATCTTATATTTATATTTATAATATATATTACGATCATGTGTTACACACACCTATATTCAGATAGCAGATTCTATACATCCCACTATTTATATTTATTTATTTAAAATCTATGAATTTTCATTTAAAAAAAGGTTTTTTCATGAATTTTTCTTTCATTTTATGTGTTTTATTTTTTTATGGTATTTTAGTTTAGCCGTACATATAAATTATATATTTTATATATTTTTATCCATTTTACATCTAATAATTTTTATTTTTATTTTATTTAGTTTTTATTTTATTTTTTATGTATATTTTTTTATTAATTTCTAATTTTGAAAAAAAATAATATTCAAAAGTATATGAATGTAACATCTAATCATTTTTTATTAAAGCTATCAAAATGCTTTTATTTTTAATATGTTTAGTATTTTTTTATTTCGAAAAACATTTTGATTTGCTATTTCTAAAAATAACAAAACAAATAATAAGTTAAACAAAATGACGACTTGAAGTAAATAGAACCTTAAAATACTAGATAATTTTTGAGGAAATAAGGAAGTTATATAACATAAAAGAAGAAATAATGAAATACTTAGAATAATTGGTTGAAACAAATCTATTTTAACTCATGTATTTACATAATAATCCATAAACTTAAACTGTTTATTAAACTTTTAAATATTTAATACTTAAATATCAAATAATATAAAAATAAGTTAATTATGTATTATAGATGATTTAGAACTTATTATAATATGTTAATCGCGAGTTAATAAGATATTATAAAGATTAATATTCATGCAATAGATTATTCAAAATTAGTTTATTCTTAAGGACTCATTTGATATAAAAAAATCTACTACTTAAAAATTATTACATATGAATGATATCAATAGTACAACAACAAACAACAACAAAGCCTTTTCCCACAATTATGTAGGATCGGCTACATGGATTCTTCGCCTCCATTCAGATCTATCTTGGGTCAATCTCGGGATTATAGCCAAAAAACTAAGACCCCTTCGTATAGTCTCTTTCCAATACTTCTTGGGCCATCCTCGTCCTCTCTGAGCCGGCTCAACATCCCAACACTCGCATCTCCTAACAAGTGCATCCACTGATCTTCTTTGCAAATGACCAAACCTTCTTAAGCAGTTTTCTCGCATCTTATCCTCGATCGAGGCTACACCAACTTTCTTTCTAATTGCATCATTCCAAATCCGATCTTTACGTGTGTGTGTGTGTGTGTCCACACATCCATCTTAGTATTTTTATTTATGCTACAACCATTCTCTGCACATGTCTATGGTTCACAGGCCAACATTTAGATCCATAGAGTATAGCAGGTCTCACAACTGCTTTGTAAAACTTTCCTTTAATTTTTAAAGGATTTTTCTTATTACAAAGAACAACATAGGCTTCTCTCCACTTTAGCCAACCTGCATTTATTCTATTACTAACATCTCCATCAATTTCCCCATCGTGTTGCAAAATAGATCCCAGATATCTAAAAGAATCTCTCTTCCGAATGTTATTGTCACCAATCTTAATCTCAATTCTTTCACCATTACTTCCATCAAAAGGTGTACTCCATATATTCCGTCTTAGCCCTACTTATATGAAATCCTTTAATCTCCAATGCATGTCTCCAGACCTCAAGCTTCTCATTTACTCCATCTCTAGTCTTGTCAATCAACACAATATCATCAACAAATAACATAGGTACCTCATCCTGAATGTGACTTGTCAACTCATCCATAATCAAAGTAAAAAGAAATGGACTCAAAGCTGAACCTTAATTTAAACCAATGTTGATGTCAAAATAGTCAGTCTTCCCAGACAGGGTCCTTACAGAAGATAAATCCCTATCATACATGTCCTTTATGAGGTTAATGTATAGGATATGTACTTGTCTCTTCTCCAAAACTCTCCATAAATCTCTCGTGGGACGGAATCATAAGCCTTCTCCAAATCAATAAAGATCATATGGAGGTTCTTCCTTTTAGCTCAATAAATCTCCATTGTTCTCCTCAGCAAATGGATGGCTTCAATAGTTGAACGACCTGGCATGAATCCGAATTGGTTTTCTTTTATGTTGGAAACTTGCCTCAACCTTCTTTCGATCACATGTTCCAAAATTTTCATAGTGTGATTCATCAGCTTGATACCTTTGTAATTTGAACAATTTTGAATGTCTCCTTTATTCTTATAAAGAGGCACCACGATACTCCTCCTCGAATATTTAGGCATTTTCTTGCTTCGCCAAATAACATTGAATAGATTCGTAAGACGAGACAAACCATGCTCACCTAGAACTCTCCATACTTCTACAGGGACGTCATCCAGTCCTGCACCTTTCCCATGTCTCATAACCTTCAAAGCTTACTCTACTTCCTTTCTTTGTATTCGTCTATAGCTTGCACGATTCAACTAACTTTCACTACTAGCTAGATCACCCAAATTAATCTCTCTATTTCCTTCCTCAATGAAAAGTTTATGGAAGTACTACTTCCATGTAGTCTCTATGTCCTTCTGAGTAACAAGCATGTGACCTTCCTCGTCCTTAATGCATCTCACTTGAGAAAGATCTTTGGTCTTTCTTTCTCTTGCTTTGGCCAACCTGAATATATCCTTCTGGCCCTCCTTAGAGTCGAGATTTTTATAAAAAAACATCATAAGCTTTTGACTTAGCTTCGCTTACAACCTTCTTTGCTTCATTCTTCGCTATTTTGTAGTTTGTGACAATTTCCGTTGTTCTATCCTTAGACCTAGCTTTAAAGCATGCTCTTTTAATTTTTAGCTTCTCTTGTACCCCTTCACTCCACCACCAAGCCTCCTTTTTACCTGGAGATCCTCCCTTTGACTCGCCTAGTATCTCTTTGTCTACCTTTCGAATACAAGATGCTACTCCCTCCCACATCTTGTTTTCACTTCCGCTACAATCCCAAGATAGGTCTTTAAAACATTCTTCCTGAAGCTCGATTGCTTCAGTGAAAGATTCATCCATCTAGTTCTAGTGATTTTAGGAACCCTCCTTTTCTTTACCATCCATTTTTTACACATCCAAGACTAAAAGGCGATGTTGGGTTGTCAAACTCTCTCCTAGGATTACTTTGCAGTCTTTACAACACGATTGATCTCTTCTCCTCAATGCAAAAAAATGTATTTGTGTTCTAGGTGGCCCACTCTTATAAGTAATGAAATGCTCCTCCCTCTTCTTGAAGAGAGTGTTTGCTATGAAAAGATCATATGCCGTTACAAAATCTAGAATGATTTTTCCCTCTTCATTTCTATCCCCCTATCATGTCCTCCATGAACACTATCATACCCTGAAGTATTTTTTCCCGCTTATCCATTAAGATCTCCGCCTATGCAAATCATCTCTTTTTGTGGGATTCCTTGTAAAATCTTATCCAGATCACCTAAAAAGCTTGTTTAGTCATTTCATCTAAACCAATTTGCAGTGCATAAAATGAGATGATATTCAGAATTTCCTCTTCAAGTACCAATTTTAGCAAAATAATCCGATCCCTGAATCTTTGCACCTCAACCACACAATCCTTCAAATCTTATGAGCAACCATTCCAACACTTTCTACACTTATCTTTACCCAAATATCAAAGTTTAAAGCATGTCTTCTCGATCTCACTTGCTTTCTCTCCAACCCATTTAGTCTCTTGAAGACATAGCATATGAATCTCTCTTTTTTCCATCGTATCCACTATATCCATCAATTTTCCAGTTAAAGTGCCAACATTCCAACTATCAATCCGCAACTTCCTTTACAATATCTTTTGGACTAACTTCTTTACTCGCATGTGTCCATTATGAGAGAATCCTTGTAAATTTTGGACTGCATCCGGACGGTGATGCAGCGGAATTAGCTTATTTACCCACATACGTTCCTCATGCGAGAACCCTTGCAAATTTTGAACTACATCCAGGCTACGATGTAGCGGCCCTTGTTAATTTTTCATTGCATTCGGGCTATGCAACACGTCGTAAGTAGGGAACACCCAATGAAATATGTATGTTTGCTTAAATCCATGAATGATATCAATAGTAGTTTTAAAAAATGTACATTTTTTTTTCAAAATAGTATATTTAAAAGGAAAATAGTACTTCTAAAAGGATTTTTTAATATATATTTCAAATTTTTATAAAAGATATGAATAATAATACTGTGGCTTTTATTTAGTTCACATCAATATATTTTTAAATTTAGAAAGAGGAAATTCTTTAGATATAAAATGTGAATTGAAAGGAGAGAGAGAAAGGTATAGAGTGAGAATATGGAGAGAGAGAGAGAGAGTAGGGAGAGAGAGAATACAAAGAGAGAGAAATAAAAAGAGGCAGGAGTGAGGGGGAGAGAATATGGGAGAGAGAGAGAGAGAAAGTGGGGAGGGAGAAAGTGAAAAAAGAAAGAGAGAAGAGCCCGTGTTTGGATGGAGAGAGAGTAATGGATGGAGAGGAGGAGAGAGTAATATATGGAGAGGAGTAGGAGAATAAGAGGAAGAAAGATAGGGGTGAGCCACGTATTAGTAGAAAGCAGAGGGACCAGAAAACTCACTATTAGTTGTTATTATAGATATGTCTATATGTCCCGATTCATACGGGTCAATCCTAAACTCATGGATATCCAATAAAGTTGTAACGAATCGTAGAAGAAGAACACGCACAAACATTCAAGCAAACAAGCACAAAACACACTAATTTATAAGATTCACCGTAACTGGGTTACATCCTTCTGCGACGATGATCGGTTTTCACTATGTGGAGAATAATAAATTATAAAGGATGTATAGACCCCTAACCCTAAAGGAGTTTATATACTACTCCCGTACAGATGGATCCCCGATACAAACGGATCCATGTACCCGAATACAAATAAAATTGTTAATAGAAAAAATCTCTGAAGGTCCGGCCCCTACACCCCCTACAAGCGGGAGCACACCTGCTCCCCCACCAGGCTTGCTGACTCTCGTCTTATTGGGGTATGGTATGGTAGGAGGGGGTGCATATGACGGTTCTTCAACCTGGATCAGATGGTTATGATTCGAGACATATCAACAATTTTCATCTTGAATTGAATCCTCTGAGAAGCTTTGTCAATCTTCGTCGTGCTACTGCCAACCCCTCCTTTGGGTTACTATCAACTGTCGACATTGAGCAAGTCCAAACAGTATTGAACATACTCCCAGGAACTGCCTTTGTAAACATAATCGGTTGGGTTATCTATTGTGTTGACCTTCTTCACCTTGATTTTCTTTTTATAATGAATGAAGTGATATCTAACATCTATGTGATTGGTCCTCTCACGATGCACCTGATCCTTGGTTGAGCATATTGTACTGAGAATGCCACAATATACTATAGCATGGTCTTGTTGTAGACCAAGATCTCCAACTAAGCCCTTCAGTCAGATGCCATTCTTTGTAGCTCCTGTCAAAGCCATGTACTCTGCCTCTGTGGTAGACAAAATAAGTTATGATTGTAAGATAGTCTTCCAACTAATGACAGAACTCTCTAAAGTGAAAATATAGCGTGTCATTGATCTCCTCACATCAACATCTACAACATAATCTGAATCTGAATATCCATCAACCAAACACTCTGAATCACTTCTATAGATGAGATTAATGTTTGATGTCCCTCTCATATAGCGGAAAATCTGCTTTACTGCCTACCAATGCTCCTTCCTTGGGTTGCCCATGAATCTACCAACAACGATCACATCATGAGCGATATCAAATCTTATGCATATCATGGCATATATAAGACTCCTAACTATGATGGCTTAGGAAACGTGTGGCATCTATTCCTGAGAAAGACACTGAGAGATGAATATTCGCAGTAGATGGAGTACCTAGAGACTTGGTTGTAGACATCTCAAATCTCACCAGAACTTTCTTAACGCAGTTATACTAAAATAAGAAAATCTTCCATTTTGCACGATCCCTAATGATCTCCATGCCCAAAAACTTATTCGTTGCACGAAGGTACTTCATGTTAAACTCTGAAGTAAGGAGCTTCTTCAGATCGTCTATGGTGTTCTTCTTCTTGCCAGCAATCAACATATCATCGGCATACAATATTGGATAGATGAAGGACTCATTCTCCACCTTGTTGTGGTAAATAAAACAAACGTAAGGGCTCCTATTGAACCCATTATTGATCATGAAGCTGTCAAACTTCTTGTATCACTGCTTGGGAGATTGCTTAAGCCCATACAAGGACTTCTTCAATCTGCACACATGGTCTTCCTTACCCTGAAATGCGAACTCCTCTGGCTAGCTCATAAGAATGTCTTCTTCGACTTCACCATGAAAGATCGCTTTTGTCACATCTAACTATTATAGATCCAAGTCTTTATGTGCTACAAGAGCAAATATCACGCTAATGGATGTCTTACAACAGAGAGAATATCTTGTTGTAATCTACATCTTCCTTAAGATTGTAACCCTTTGCAACTTGGCATAGCTTGTATCTTATATCTTCACTGCATGATATTCTTGGTTTTTTCTTGGAGATCCATTTGTATCCAATGACCTTCCTCCTATTTCGTAACTTGACAAGCTCTCATGTTTGATTCTTGTGAAGAGACTCCATCTCCTCACTCACAACATCAATCCACTGTCCAGATTTTGCACATGTTATAGCCTCCTTATAAGTAGAGGGCTCTGGATACTCTGCATCCTCTGCAACCAGTAAATGCAACCGTGTCTTCAAATCTATATATCTACAGTGGATGTATCTCTCTATGGGGCGATCAGTAGAAACACTCGATTGCCTCTCCTCTAATTGCTCAGCTTCAGGCTATTCAGCAACGTCATGATCAAGAGTGGTGTGATCACTGCTTAGTTTTGTTCGAACTCTACATATTCATACACATCATCACATGTATGTGCATCAACAGGCTCACTACTCGAGTGAAGCATGGAATTCTCATCAATTGTAACATTTTTTATAACAATAACTCTATGATTAGAAGGGGACCAAACTCTGTACCCCTTTACTCATGCACATATCCTGTAAATATTTCTTTCTTTGCCCTTAGTTCTAGTTTTTCTCCACTAATGTGATGATAGGCAACACATTCAAAGGCTCGTAAAACAGAATAATCACCATGATTACCATACCATATCTCCATGGGTGTCTTGCAGTTAGTAGTAGAGGCATGACTCTAATTCACCAAGTAACAAGATGTATTCACAGCTTCAACCCACAATGCTAGACCAAGTCCAGCATTAGAGAGCATGCACCTTGTTATCTCCAGAAGTGTCATGTTCATTAATTATGCAACTATGTTCTACTATAGCGTATCTCTGATGGTGATGTGGCTTACACCACCTTCCTCCTTGCAGAACTCATTGAACTCCGACGAACAAAACTCTAGCTTGTTATCTATACGAAGATGCTTTATCTGCTTAGAAGTCTAGTCCTCCTCCAAGATCTTCCACTTCCTCAAGATTTGAAATACCTCGCTTTTGTGCTTCATTATGTATGCCCAATTCATCCTGGAGTAATAATCAATAATAGACATAATATATTTGTCACCTCTCAAAGATGGGACTGATGAACACAAAAATCGCCTCTTTAATAATGTCGTGTTATCATAGTATAGGAGGTAATTTACGATCGATAAAAACCACAATCTTTAAATATTGTGGAGTATTTTTACTTGGTAAGTGTACCAAGGTCGAAGAAAGGGAACATCGATTTTTAGTTGCGTGGTTTAAATTAATTTAAATAATTAAATAAAAGTTCGATTACTTTCTGTATCAGAAAATAAAGAGAAAATATGATGATGAAAATACAATGAAAAATAAATAGAGAGAATGAGCGCAAGATCTGTAATTTTATATGATTTAATTCCTCAATGAATTGATCAATTAATCTTAAAAAATCACAGATCGAATGAGATTCATGAGATAAATTTTTAATCAAGCTGTAGGCCAGGGGATCAATAGATTAATTTATGCTCTTGCTAATTAGATCATCGGTAATTTCGAAGCCGAGTATGTATCCAGAAATTCCTATGATTTATTCCTCAAATAGATGAGCGATTAATCCAAGGAAATAGATTAGTCCTTAAATGAGACCCTGCAAAGATTATATCCTCGAATAACGATCAAATTCCTCAATAAATACTCAAAAATGAATCAATTTCTCCTCCTCTGCGATATTTCGGCAAAGATAAATTTGATTAATTGAAGCTCCTACGCAGATTAATTTCTCAATAAGTAGTTATCAAATGATGCAGGAGAATCAATCTCGCAAAATATTCTCAATCGGGTTCATGCAAGTTAAGTCAAAGATTTCTTATTATAATTGTGCAAATATATCAATAATTGAGCCTACATGTGTCAACAAAAATCCGAAAAGTAATAATCATCAAGAAATAGCCTCAATCTGTCCACAAATTATGCAAAGTGATAGAGCATGAAATAAGCTATGTAACGACATATTATACGCTAAAATCGGAGTCCAAACGAGAAAGTTATGCTAAAATAAAGATCTAGGGACTAAAATGCAATAAAAACAATCATTTCCTTCTTTAAATAGGCCCTTGGAGTACTTATATGCAATTTAAAAACTTGAGGGGATTTTGATGCAATTTTCTAGTGTGTCACGTGCTGGGCACGCGAGTTGACGTCAGCAAAGTAGGGGGCCACTTCGTGATTTGAAGAAGCTGGGGGGGCTTGGATGAAAATTACCCCCCACCTCACATGCTTCTCACTTGAGGGGAGGTTTAGGGGCAGTGGGTGACAAGCCCCGCATCGGGCAGAGTGGGATTGGCGAGGCACAACCCACGCGCTGGAGAGCGAGGCGGAGGTGGATGCGACCGGGGCGCAGGTGACGGTGATCGCTCCTCCGTGCACGATGAAGGGCTGGAACGTGGTGGTCGCTAGGAAGGTGGAAGGCACAGATTTATGGCAGTGAGCGGTGAGGGAGGCACCCCCATGTGGCGGAGGAGAGGCGCGAAAGTGGCACGACTGGAGCTCGAGGGAGGCGAGGCGTGAAGCCGAGGGGAGTGGCGATCAGCTGGAATCGGTGGCTCTGTCGAGTGGTAGCGAGGCAGAGGAGCTAGAACAACTGTAGGGCATTGGAGAACTTGGTCACAAGTGGAGATGAACCTGCAGAGGTTAGCCAAACACGAACCAAAGCAGGAAGGGGGGTTAATGTTGGCGAAGAACTCAGAGTGGAGCTCTGACCTTTACAAGGTCGGAGGCGGGGGAGGTGTGAAGCGTTTGGAGATGAAGGGGACTGGGATCAGAGGAGTGCAGACGGAGGTGGAGATGTGACGGTGGTGAGGCGATGGTAGTGAGAAGATCAAGCAGAGGCGGTCACCTAGGTTTGGAGTCGTGCCTGGGACTCCGAGTTCTTCGCTCGATGACGGTGACATAACCTTATGAGCTCTGCTACGGTCAAAGGCTCGCAACATCGAAGGGATTTCTACTTCGAATCACGCTGATGGACATCTTCCACCCGCGTCTTCGCTTTACGAAGGGGACGATCACTGTCACCTAATCGTGACCCTGGAGCTGGAGGGTGGCGCTTCTCCTTGAAGATGGCGGATAGGCTGGTAAGTTGCAGTGGGCAACTTTTATAGGAGGAGGGGAGCTGCCATAATGGTTAGGAGCGAGGGAAAGGTTGGGCGTAACCGTTGCGAGAGGCGAGAGGGGTGATGGAGGCTTGCTAGCGGGCATTACGAGCAGCGGTTACGTGAGGAGTCGCGGGCATTCGCAATAGCTGGAGGAGGAAGAAATGGGGCGAGCAGTGTTGGGAAGGGGAGGGGGCAGAGGTCACGTGCAGAGCACGTGACCGAAGTGGGGATGATGGGTTACGTGTGTTGCACGTGACTGAGGGCAAGTGAGATAGGAGAGAGAAAGAGGGGCGCCACGTGTCACCCCAAAAAAATCAAAACTAAAAGAAATAGAAAAGTAGAAAAGAAATATTAGGATGTCTCGGATCGAAAAATTTCCTTTACAAAAGTTGTTTGTCTTGTCGAGATCTACAACTTTCATGAAGGAATTGGGAGCAAAAGAGGTCATCTGTACAAAATGGTATTTTTGGTGGTCTCTATGTGTATAGAAAACCGACTTTTTGGAGTTTTGCATTTTTTGTGATTTTAAAAGGGGGTAAAAAATCTATAAAATATGATAAAATAAAGACACTTAACTACACAATAATCTATTTTTTTATTTTAATAAATAAGAAAATAGGGAAATATAATAGAAATACGAAATAAGATATTTTTGTTCAGACACACAAAGGTTACTCAGATTCAGTCAGTTTCTTTGATTTCGGTCCTGATCTAGATTTGGATTTTTATGTCTCTTGATAAAATTTTCATCAAAGAATATAAATGAAAAAGAAATGAATTAAAATAGGTTAAATATGTACATAAAAACTCAGGTCAAAAATTGTAAAAAGATAAAATATACAAAAGAGGCCCAAAATCCAACTTTCACATACGAGCTCTGAATTTTAGGAAATTGGTCTTGTTTTGAAGGTATTTGAAAATGAGTACTTTAAAAATGAGTAGACCAAAATCAGATAGTGTATGAGGAAGATATGTGTGTTTTAGTCCGTTTGATGTGAAATTAGGTTTTGGGTTTATTTGTCACTTATTTGAGTTAGTATTTTTTTTGTATTTTTTATTTATTCTTGTTAGTAATATCTACACTATGGAGTAGTTTTAGGTCAATTAGAATTAGGATGAATTAATTAAAAATTAGGAATGTTGGCTGCTTTTTAGGTCAATTTACACTTAGATTTTGCTTCTTTATTTTATGCAATTATGCATGATGAAATGCGAATATTATTTACACATTATGAATGCTAATGATGTTATATTAATTATTAAATGCATATGGATTTTGGGGAACATAGACTAGTTGACCAATTTTAGCATGTTAAATATGAGGTTCATTATGCATGTATACTTAAACCATGCTCGTCCCCATGCATCAATGAATGAATGACTTAGTTGGATAAATTCCTAACTGTGCATGTTAATTTTCAAGGCTCGATTCTTCGAAGATCCTTAATTTGAGTGATCCTAAAATTCTGTGCCCAACCATGCTTTAATCAAAAGGAATCCAACTTCTTTATTTATCAGGCTCTCTGTTTGTACATATAATATAAGGATACGACTTTTAGTGTTCTACATTCATGAGAGCCGAGTCAAGATGTCACCCAAGATCCCGGTCCAAGAGACTCTCCTCTAGACATAATCCTTAACACTAGGGAATAAGTTGGTTCTTGCATTCAATCCACCGTCTCATTAGTTTGTCAGACTGGAAAATGTAGATGGATGACCAGATGATGGAGGGCATAGGATTGTGTTTATTTTTCTCTCCTTCACATTGGAATAAGGGGCCTCTTGAGCGCCTTATTACTCAACACATGTAGATTTTTATTTGTAGATCAATGTGTCCCTCAAAATAATTTGGAGTCGTATGCACTTGTTTTTCTGGGAGTACACCAGGGAGTGTCTCTTTTGAGTATCTGAGATACCTTCGACACCCAAACTTGTATCACTATACGATGCAGAGCCCTTTTTTGGTGCTAGCTCGACTCCTTGGTCCTAATAGCATCAAAATGGACACTTTGAAATGGTTGGGAGCGCTTTCCTTTGGGTGGAAGCTCGTAGAATTTGTATTTGTAATGATTGAGATTTTCTTTTTCTTTTTTTTAATATTTCTTTCTTTTATTGTCTTATTGGCTAGTTCCACTGCTTTTACCAAGACTTGGCTTACAGTAATCATCAATTAAATTAAGTTTATCATACCCTGGCACATAGGTAAATATCAAAGATAGCATGCGAACTTGTTCACATACTGGCTAGGATTTGCTGACACTCAGGTTTCTTGAAGCCTTCATTAACTTTATACCATCCTCGAGCATCATTAAATCAGGTCTAAACTTAAATCTTCAGTCCTAGTTCCTCAAGTGATAACTCAACTCATCTCATCAATCATGCAGTTGTGAAAGTGATGTGCTGATCATATTCTTTAGAAGGTAGAGATGAAGAGTGCAATATAGCGCTCAAATCCTTAAACTAGGGAAGTATGGATTATTAAGTTATAAAAATCCTAATGACTAAGGATGGCTAACTCAGTCTCTCAAGATCTCAGAAATTCAGTGTCTTCAAATATACAAGCCTTGAGTGATAGTGAATGTGCCAAGAATACACCAACTAAAGAATGCATGAGATGCTTAATGAAATGCAAGACCATGAGTGATTTTTTAAGCAAAAAGGTTTTTGTTTTTGTTGTGTTTTTGTTTTTTTAAAAACAAGGTATTATTTACATAAAGAATTTAGTATAATATACATAATAAACACTACTTGTACCCATACCCGATTTTAGAAAACACACCCCCTATGCTTAGCTTATGTTATGTCCGCATGTCACAAAGTGAAATGTAGACATAACTCTACTAAGTATTGATGAGTGAAAAAGAAAAGGAAGAAGTCGACATGTCCCCCTATACTTAGACTTTTGAGGGACTAAGCATAGCAAAAAAGCATGAAATGAGGCAATCAAGGGTGAGAGGAAAAGAATAAAAGTGATGTATACAAAATGGTACTAGTACCCCTATACTTAGGCTTAGGTCAGCGTAAGTATGATCAGATAATTACAAATGGAGAACCGAGTAGATTTGCATATGTACAAGGTCAAGGAGGTTTGCGACGAACCTTCTTGCGAGAGTGTGGCGAGAGATAGTATGGAGATGTGGAGGGGGGAGAAAAGGGGGAGGATGAAGAGGACCAACCATCGTCAGAGTCGTCCTTAGAAGAATAGTAGTTGTATGTAGAGGATCTCCAACTACTGTCAACCACAAGTAAGTGTCCTTTGATCAGTGTTGTACTTATTGCACTTACTTGATGAACCACTTTAGAACCATATGAGGACTCGTCAGAAATCACCTGGTCTCTAAGGTCAAAGGTGACTTTCTTGATCGGCTTGTTTCTTTGAGAAGCATTGGGAGCAAGATGGACAGAGTTCTTCTCCCAATCATGAGTAACCAGTGTGGCATTTAGGGCTTCCTCGTTAGATGAATTGCTGTAAAAATCAACCAATTCATGTAGGGTGATTAACCACAAGATATAGATGTCTAAATATCTCACACAAGGCGGAGACAAAGTTGTTGTGGCGATCCTCGATAAATCCCGGCTAAATCAACAATTAACCCACAATAACAATCAAACAATGAAAAGCAAATGTGGAGTTAAAATTTATTATAGCTCTACAAAAATGTGTATAGTGTGCAAGTGTGTAGAGTATCGAACTCAGGGAGAAAACAAGTAGAACGGGGCAATAATGCTCAAGGATGTGACTGTGATGTATTTGCCTATAAGTGTTATTTTTTTGTGGGTTTTTAATTTTATATTTTTTATTTTATTTTTCGATTATATATATATATATTGATTTTTAATTTCTGATTTTATATTTTCTTTTTATATTTTATATTTATATATTTTCTTTTCTTTTAATAGAATATATATATATACAAAGAAGGAAAAGGAGATATAATATATAGAGAAAAATAAGCAAAAATAAGCAAAAACTAGTAAATAAAATCTTTTTGTGCTTTTTATATTTTTCTAATGTTTTTGTGATTTTTCTATATTTTTCTTAACTTTTCTGGTATTTTTAGAGTCAAAAATACTGAAAACAGTGGATAAAATAAAGGGTTGGAACTAAAATGAGGATGAAAAATATCAAACAAAGTTCAAAAATCCTCAAACTAATTTTAAATAAAAGAGAATAAAACAAAGAAAATTCAGAGACAAAAATTAGGTTTTTAGGATTTTTCTGGGATTTTTAAGTTTTTTATGAAAGTTTTTTAGAATTTGTTATTTTTAAGAGTTTTACTTTGAATTTTTTAGTGATTTTTGGATTGAAGTTAAAAGGCACATAAACACATAGAAGGTGATTTTTTTAGAATTGTTTTAAGGGGTTTTAATATTTTTTAGTACTTTCTAATGTAAACATTAGAGAAAATGCATGTTTTTGAATTTTTTATAAATATGAAAATGCAAGAAAAATGCAAACTAAAAATATAGCGTGAAAAACTAACTAAACAACAAGCTATGATATTTTTTGGTGATTTTTAGGATTTTATAGATGCATGAAATAAATAGAGACAACAAATGGAAAATACACTACTAGAAAGGGCATAAATGTAAATATCCAGAAACTCAGGGACCAAAGTGCAATTTTCCACAAAATATATAACTGATAAACAAAATTTCAAGACTAAACGCAAATACACAAACCCGCAAGGGTACGCCTGCAAAAATCCCAGACCGCACGTGACTAGCACGTGCCTGGCGAGGACCGAAAAGCAAATAACAAAACTTGAGGGGCTAAGTTGCAATTTTTCCAAAAAATATTACACTTGATTAAAAGTTCCTGGAATAAAATGAAATATAAAAACCCACAGGGGTCCTTCGCAAAATGCCCACCACCCCACGTGCACGGGTCACGTGAGGTGACGTGGACAAGGACCTAAATGCAAATAAGAAAAGTTCAGGGTTCTAAATATAAATATTACAAAATATTTTTAACTACAAATGAAAGTTTATAAACTAAATTTTAAATACAAAAATCACCAGGGTTTCAGATGCAAAATACCCAAGCAGGGCGATCCAACGGCTGAGGGCGCTCCACTTGCCACATGGCGAGCAGCGGGCGACGGATGATAGTTCGGCGATGGTCGACCCGGATTAGATCCTCAGGGATGATCAGACGGCTGGCGATGCACGATGATCCAACGGCTGCTGTTCAAACTGGAGCACGGCCAAGATCCAACGGCGACGAGCCGTGGACGAAGAACATGGAAGCAACGCCGGCGAGGTGAGCTTCCACACTCCAGATCTCGGCCCTCCGATGCACTTCAAGCTCCAAAATAGGCCGGGCAGCTCCTGGGTTAGTCCTCTATCTCCCGGGGGCTCCAAAATGCTCCAGCAGTGGCCGGAGTTTGCTGAGAAAGGCGACGGAGCTGGCGGGCTTCTGGACCTCCGACGAGGCTCAAAATGAGCCCCAGACTCTCTTTAACGCGCTTAGACCTGCAAAAAGGTGTGAGAGAGTCTAGGGAAAAATGCATGGACCCTACGATGGCGGAAAGGAGGCATGAAGTGGTGGCGCGGTGTGGGTGGTCACAGCAAGCTCCGACGAGGGTGTGATTTTGTCGATTCGATGGGTGAAACTCTGAACTAACGGGATGGATCGAATTCTAGTGCTACTGGGAATAAAATAAGCGAAAGAAAATGAAGAAAAATAGAGACCTCAAAGGTGGTTCACCTGAGGTAGGAGGGACCTCGATGCCGGAGTTGGCGGAGGTGGTGGAGGTGCCTTTGGCCTTCCTCGACTCGCTCAATGACGGGGGAATCGAGCTGTCACCTCCAGGTACCCGTGGAGCTCGAAAAGGACGGAGGAAGGTGGACCAAAGGGACTCGAAATTCAAAAGAGAAGTCAGGGGTCCATATAAGGGGTTGACGACCGGGCTCCATAGACCGAGGGAGAACGGGGGGATTGATGATCCATTCCCCGAAAAATCGAGAGGGCGTGAAAGAGGGATGATCGAGGAGCAAAAGTCAAGAAGGGTGTTGTGCGAAATGGTGCAAGAGTCGAGCTGGAAAATTCGACAAAAACTGGTGAAAAATGAGGTCTGACAAAGGGGCAGGCAGGGAGGACAGCCAGTTGACCGGGGGGTCAACGTTGACTGTCACCTGGTTGGTCTACGTGGACCAACCAGGCAAAACCCCGTGAAAAATAATTAAAAATTCATTTAAAATTAGTAAATGGATTTATTATTTTTAGGTTATAAAATAAAAAATAATTGTTATTTTATGAAGTATTTTAATATGATTTTTATTTTTTTATGAGGTATAAAGATACAAGTTACCTTCTTAGGCCTATATAGGTATATATCTCCATATATTTTATTAATTTATTTTTATTTTGTATATTTAATTTTATTAATTTTGTTTATTATTTTATAAATTTATAAGAGATTTTTATACACTTAAATCTATTTTTATTTTATTTTTCTGATGTATTTTATGTACTTAACAAAATAGAAGTATATTCTATGTATGTATATTTATAGGTATTGTACCTATGTATTATATACATGTGTTTTATTTTTGTATTTTCTTGAGATTTTTATTCTGATTTTAATGCACACAAATATTATAAAGAATATTTACAAAATCATAAAAATATAAAATTATGAAAATAATGAATAAATAATAAAATGAATATTTTAATCTGTACAAGTATACTATAGGGGTCCAAAACTCAACTTTCAAACTGTAGCTCCGCAAAATGCGAAACCACCTTCATTAAATAGCTTATTTAAAATTATATACAATTAAAGGTGATTTTGATGCATTTCGAGTTTTTATTTGCAAGATACATGTCTGGGAAGTTGGGATTCTAGCATCTTATTCAGATCATAACTTTTTGTCTGTACAATATTTTTGTATGAAATAAATTTTGTATTTTTTTATTTAATTATCTACAACTTTCATGTACAAAGTTTCTTTATTTGAGGTATAAAAAGTGGAACCAATAATAGGTCACAAAATGAATAAAGAATGAAGGTCTTGTATTCTGGCCCTTATCTCCCCCTACTTATTCCTTGTCAACCTAGTCATCGAGATGCCTAGGTCTCGGGGTTTCAGGTCATAAAATATTTACAATATTTTATTCTTTTCTTTTCTTTATTCTTTTATTTTGGCTTTAAAAACAGTATTTTATACACTATTTACACACACATGCATGAATGCTAAAATGCGGGATTTAGACGTATTTACATGCATTTACCAGGGATTCTGAGGCCAAAATGATAGAATAAAGATGATGAAATGTGGATTCATCACCCCCTATACTTTACCTTTGCTAGTCCCTAGTAAACACTTATGTAATAAGTGCAGAAAGAAAAACAAAGAAAAGAAAAAGAAGAAAGGTGGATTAAGTTTAATTATCAAACTTGTTTTCACAAAATCAATGTTTGGAGCTTAAATCGGACCCTTTGGAATTTTAGTGCGGGCGGAACCTTAATGGGAACCAGATTTGAAATCCAACAGTTCCTGAGAATCCCAAAACTCTGTCCAAGTCTCCTCAATGGCCAGGTCAGAAATATCTCAACTCATACGCAAACCCTTATGACTATGAATCTGACTCGTACAGTGTAAGTGATGGTGGCGCTCCCCAACTAGAATCAAAGAGTCTGACTTATCCAGCACGACAACCCAATGATTCCCCAATCCAATAACTCCTTCCTCGAGGAGCGGGGTATTCCCTTCTAAGTTCAAGTGGCAACCAGCTCAAGAGGATGGGTGAAGAGAAGAATGGACGGTAGCTAGTGTAGCTACCTATCCTAGGATGCAAGACCAGTGTAGTCAAGTCATCCAGCAGCAGGATCACATGATATGACTTTGGAACTCAAGCTTGCTTATTTTCTGTACAACATATTCATATACTTTTGCAGGTATTTTATTTTTGTACAGGCCTGTCCTTTTTTTTGATACACTATATACAACAGCATTTACACAGGGAGTTTTTCTTCTTGAGCTAGTAGACTATCCCTCTTTTGAAGCTTTACCTACACTCTCCTGTCTTTAGAATTCCTCATCACTGGACGGGTTGGGATGCACTTCCCACCCTAGAGGAGGACAAGTGTTTCCACTTGTGTGTGTCTCATACCGGCAAATCCAACCCCCTCACCACTCCAACTGAGTTGAGCCATGTGAAAGGTGCAGGTGTCCAAGTTAGGTCATTATCAACAAGAGTCGTGTGTGTGCTCCGAAATACTCTACTTAGGCAGTCAAGAATCCATTGAACCAAGTCTCATGATCCTCAAAGAATTAAGTCAACTAGACCTGAAGTACCTCAATTTCAGTTCCTATAAGGTTCCTGTTATTAGATAGATTTTAAGGTCCAATTAAGCTCCAATCTCCGGATTTTACTTAGACTTGTTCGTCTATCAAACTCAATCCTAAAAATGCTAATGTTATTCAAATGCTATGCATAATGCAGAAAATATTTTTGTGATGCAATTTTCAAGGGTTTTGAACTTTTTATGGATTTTTGAAAAGATGATGCATATGCATTTTTTTGGTATTTTTCAAAAAGATTTTTCAAATATTTTTGGATTTTAGTTTTGCAATTTTTTTTGGATTTTTGAAAACAAAAAGATTTTGGATGAAAAATAGGTACAAATATTTACACAGGGATGCATCTTATATTTACAAGAAGTGGATTTTAAGAATTTACAAGGGTAAGTGGTCAATTTTATAGGTATATGAATTCGGGTGTGATGTATGTAATCCTCAGGCTTATTTGAAAAATGTTTTTCAAACAATTTTGAAAACTATAGTCTGGAATAATTTTTACAAACATTTTTACAAACATGTACACATTTGAAAATCATTTTGCAAAAGTTTTTCAACCAGTATAGATAGATTTTTCAAAATATTTTTGCAACCATTTTTCAAACCATTTGCAAATAGTTTTCCAAATAATTTTATTTCACACAAAGAAAATAAAATTTTCAAAACACACAAGTTTTACAAAGGTTGAAAACATGTAACAAAACATTTTCCAAATAGTTTTCAAAAGATTTTTCACAAAGGTTTTCAAACATTTTGCAAAAACTATTTTCACCTGATTTATTAATCAGTATGTACAAAAACAATTTGAGGAATAATCACATCTTTTTATTAGGCTGCGTTCGGCAAGGGGGTTAAACTCCCCTTTGGGGAGTTTACCCCCCTTAACCCACCCTCCTTCTCTTTCATGTGGGCCCTACTTTATTCCTTTTTTAAAAAATTAAATAAATCAATTTTACATCATCAATCCTATCAAAAAATAATATATTATACCATCATATCATATAAAATTTATAAACTACTCCACTTCTACTCACTTTTCCAAATTTCAATACAATCACATCGCAATAACTACTCACTTTTTCAAACTTCAATACAATCATATCATATCAAACCCATTTCTAACCCCCCCCCCCCATTTTAACCATCTATCCAAACACCAAAATCCAGAAATGGGTTACCCTCTACCAGTTTAACCTGCCTTAACCCGCTAACCAAACACACCCTTAAGGTTTTTAATGAATTTTAAAGAATTTTTAGCCATAATTATTAGTCAAAATACGAAAGTACGAGTTATGGCTAAAGTATATACACAGTATATACGACCCCCCATACTTAGCTTGAGCTATGTCCTCATAGATCGGAGAGAAAAGAGAAGACATAACTTGTACTAAGTACAGACAAGTCTAAAGAATAAATAACGGAATGAACAAACGAATGAGAAGTCGACCGTCCCCCTATACTTAGGATCAAATGATCCTAAGTATAGCAAACTGTACACAAAGCAGGAAGGGTCAAGGGTGGGAATGAATAGATCGTACTCAGATTGTCTCCCCCTATACTTAGGGTAAGATATCCCTTAGTATAGGCAAGAAGAGGAGACAATGGAGAGGATCAAAGAATGAAAGAAAAACTCGGGGTGCACACCCCCTATACTTAGGACAAAGTATGTCCTAAGTATAGAAGACTGTCTACAAGGGGCAACACCTTTTTTGATAGATAAAGAATATAGAAAAGAAAAAGAAGAAAAGAAGACAAGAATAGATCACAACTCAGTGTGTGCACACTCCTATACTTAGGACAAGGCATGTCCTAAGTATAGCAAAATCATAAGATGGCAACAGGGTAGCAGACATAACGGAAGAATGAATGAATGATATAGACAAACATATCTATACAGAGAAAGATGAAAGTGATAATCATGTATGAGATGCAGGTGATCTGAGTCAAAGAGCACATCTCATACCAGAAGAATGGGGGCAACATCAATAGTCGGAGAATCATGATCTAAATAGAGTTTCAGGCGCTGACCGTTAACCGGAAAGGTAGAGGAAGATGACAACTCGGATATATCAATGTTGCCATTGTCATGTACCTTCCTGACCACATAAGGACCTTTCCACTTACTCTGTAACTTCCCTGGAAATAATTTCAGTCTAGAATCAAACAACCATACTCGCTGATCAGGCTCAAATTATTTATGGATGATATGAGAATCGTGCCATGTCTTCACTTTTTCCTTATACTGTAGGCTGCTAGAAAAGGTTGTATCTCATAGTTCCTCCAGGGCTGCCAAGTCTGCTTTCCTCTGTTCTCACTCTCGGGATCTAATAATAACTCTGTAACTGTCCATAGTGACTTGTGCTTGATTTCCACTGGTAAATGGCACGACTTTCCATAGACGAGACGAAAGGGAGATGTCCCTAATGGTGTCTTGAAGGAAGTCCGATAGGCCCACAAAACTGAGTCCAAAAGCTGTGACCAATCCTTTCGGTCTGGGCGGACTACCTTCTGTAAAATAGTCTTGATCTCCCTGTTTGAAACTTCAACAAGACCATTTGTCTGAGAGTGATATGGAGTGGCAACACGATGGTCAATGCTGAACTCGTCTGCAAGGGCCTTTACCTTGTCGTTAATAAAGTGAGACCCCCCATCTGAAATCAGAACTCTAGGTACCCCGAACCGTGAAATGATATTTTTTCTCAAAAAGCAACACACGGCCTTAGCATCTGCGGCTCAGGCGGGGATGGCCTCGACCCAACGACTCACATAATCCACAGCGAGCAGAATGTACTCAAACCCCCGACTCTTAGGAAATGGGCCCATGAAATCAATCCCCCATGCGTCAAAAACATCACAAAAGTGAATGGGTTGCATGGGCATCATATCTCTCTGTCTGCAAGTACCCATCTTCTAACAGTCAGTACATCTCTTCACGAACTCATCTGAATCCTTGAAGAGAGTAGGCCACCAAAGATCGGATTGGAGCATCTTCTGTGCTGTCTGTCTCCCAAACTGATGTCCTCCTGCCTCAAGCTTGTGGTAGTAGGTGAGGACGCTATGCTGCTCTACTTGAGGAATGCACCTCCAGATGATATCCCTTCCTTCATGATAAAGGACGGGATCCTCCCAATGGTAAAACTTGACCTTCGCAAGGAAGGTCTCAAGTTTCTGCCTGGGCCAACCTTGTGGAACCGTCTTGGCGACAAGATAGTTCACAATGTCGGCGTACCATGTGATGAATCTCCCTTTCATCACCATTATTCTATCATTTTGGCCTTGAAAACCCTAGCTAATGCATGTAAATAACAATAATTTGTCTATAATAGCATTAATTATTCATTGCATTTATTGTACAGAAAATAAGGTTTTTAATGCTAAAATTATAGAATAAAGAGAAGAAAAGAAAAAGGAATAAAGTATTGCAAATATTTTATGACCTTGTCCTCGAGACCAAGTCCAGAATGGAATTGGTCGACAAGGAATAAAGTAGGGGGAGATAAGGGCCAATGATACAATAAATGCCTCATTTATTCATTTATGCATTTTGACACCTATTTTGTATATACTTATTTATTCATTAAATAAAAATATTTTGTACATGAAAGTTGTAGATAACAATGTAAATAAAAATACAAAATTGAGTTTGTACAAATATGATACACAGTATACATTTTATACACGGAAATAAAAGCATAGTCTCAACTTCACAGACCCATATCGGGCAAAAAAAAACTCAAAATACACCAAAATCACATTTAATTGTATATAGCTTTTCAAGAACTATTTAATAAAACTGGTTTCATAATTTTTGGAACTCATCTGTGAAAGTTAGGGGTTTTGCCCTCATTGTACCTAATACCGATTAAAATATTCATTTTATTCATTATTCATTATTTCTATAAATTTATATTTTAGAATTTTGTAAAAAATATATATAATACATGTACATATTGAAACTAAAAGAAAACCAAAAAGAAAACTTCTAATAAAATAAGTCCATGTGATCACATAAGCAAAATACCTATGTATTACTTGCATATCAATAAAAAAGGGGACTTCATTCTTTTATTCTTTCATATTTTTTATTAAATTGTAAATATTATTTATATTCCATTAAAGATGTAAATCCAAAATAAAACCCAATAAAAGTCATTAAATAAATAAAATGTATATAAAATATAGGTCAAATACCTTTAAGTATACCTACATATCATATATACCTATTTATTTAAATATGCAAATAAACTCATAAAAATCAAATAAATATATATTTATACTCAAAAAAATAAGTTATAAATATATAAAATAATAAAAAAATAATAAAATAGAATACACAAAATAAAAATAAATTGTACAAAATACATGTAAATATACCTATAAATACACACTTAAAATAAATTCATAATAAAATGCATCAAAAAAATTATAAAAATCATAAATAAATACTACATTATTTAATAAACATTTTTTATTTTATAAGGAAAAATTAATAAAATCGTTTATTATATTTAATTAACAGGTCAATTTGGCGCTGATGTGGACCAATCAGGCTCTTTCCTTCGCTGACCGTCCGGTCAACTCCTCTGCCACCAGCCGCCCTGTGTCAGAGCGTCGCTTCAGCCCATCTTCTCCGACCTTCCCCTTCTAGATCATTGACTTTCTGACCTCTATTCCTTCATGAAAAAGTTCCATCGATGATCCGTCCTTCATGCCAACATATCAGATCGATCATCTGACCAACCGATTCTGTGTGGCACCCCGGTCAATAAGGGTGCATCGCCATGTCTGTTGATGCGATTTTCTGTGGTTTAAAAAGATGAGTTTACCATGTCGTTGTTGTTCCACGAAAAATCGCAATCAAACAAATAATATTACAACTACAAGTATGGTCGGTTTACAAAAAAATTGTAAGCGGCAAGTAGAGGATCGAATCCACAGGGACCAAGCAAATTTGTGATATTTGTTCTTCTTTCAAACTTAAATCAAATCTTACTCCATGGCAATGAGAGAAAAATATGAGAGAATGTGATCTATGGTGAAAATACTTTCTAGAACTTAAAGTAATTGAAGGAGGGCACCAATGCAAATAAATAATAAAATGAAGGGGTGAATTGCAAATTAAGATGGAAGAAAAATTACTAAGTAAAAGTTATATCAAATAAGGATGGAGAATTGCAACATATGTAATAAAGAAAAACTAGAGTCAACAAAAGATATTCCCAAACAAACATTCTATCACCTTAATTTAAACAACAACTAATGCAACAAAAATGCAAGGAAGATATAAAGATTGAGAATTGTTTCTTCCAAAATCATCTTAAACAAACTTAACCATCATGATGAAATTACAAGAAGTAAATAAGATAAGAAAGAGAGTCTTCTCTATCGGAATCCGGCGTCACGACGAAGGAGGGCTGGCCGCGGGGGTGCGCGGGAGGGAGACAACCGTGCGAGCTGCTTGCTGGGGTGCACGGTGGTGCACGGCTAGAGTGAACTGCGACGAGGAGACCGCGAGAGGAAAGGGGGCGCACAGCACGGTGATGCACGACTAGAGTGAACCGCGCACGAGGAAAGCATACAGGAGGAGACCGCACGAGGGAGGGAAGCGTGCAGCAGGTGGTTGCAGTGCCCGCAACAGCTGTATGGACTGGAGGATGCACACGGCCGCTGCTACGGGCTGGAGGACCAAGCTGGATATTAGATCTTCATCTATACCTGCATGAGAAGGAAAACGAGAGAGAGGGAACAAAAGAGTAAACGTGCATGAAAATGCCAAGGGGAGAGGTGCATGAGGGGAGAGGTGAATGACGTGGGAGAAGAGTATGTGAATGAGAGCATGGGAATGGGGATAGAGAGGAGAGTGCGTGAGTGAGGGAGTGGGAGGAGAGGGGCATCATTTTATAATGGAGACATCCCATGCAAGTGAAGACAAAATACCATTATTAGTGTATGGAGACTTAATTGGTTTTGCATGGGGAAGGCATATGTGTTGGCTAGAATGCATGGGAATGGGAGAGGCATTTATTATTTGTATGGGGAAAGCATAATAAGGGTGGCTCTATGCATGATAATAAAGAGTGAGTCTTTTACACTATACCCCCTCCCTATTTCTTCCCAATAAAAAGGTGAAGTGAAATCTGTTGGATGTTTTATATTATAAGCATGCCCAATAGTTTTTCATTTTCTTTGATAACAACAAGTCTGATAATTAATCTCAGTATAGGATTATGATTTTTATATGTGAATGATGATTTTATCTCCTTTGTGTATAGGATGCAATTTATGTGAATTTGAAGTTTATACATCAAAGATTAATGTTGTACTTCACATAATTTAAGCATGTTATACTAGTATATAATATGATCATCACACCCCCATACTTAAGTCTTGCTAGTCCCGAGCAAGAATAAGATAAACAAAAGTGAAGGGCAAGGAGAATAGCCAAGATAGATCTGGTGAGGGTTTGCAGCAGACATACCCATAAAGTCTCGAGTTTTCAGATCCGAACCACACAAATACACAGACTTCAGTAGAGTTGACCTATGGATTAATGATTTGTTCAAATTGTTGACTTGACTCGAGTTTTGTAGTTTCAACAGCCTCTTAGTTCCAACAAAATCAGACATGGTTTCAGAAGGTCGATCAAGTCAGCTCATCCCTAAGAAACAAGTATTCTCTTTGACTTTGAATGGATATAAACAGTGCTAGTGATGGTTTTAGCTTTCGTGAGTCAAGAGAATGAGCTATCAACACAATCAATCGAGGTATCGAATGATTCCCTATACATATAGCCTCAGTCCTTACCTGAATTCAGGCATATTCTCTTTTCACCCAAGTATGTCAGCATAAAGAAATAGGTCATAATTCTTTGGAAAATGGGACTTAATTTTTAGGGTTTTCTATAGACCGCTTTGGTCTGTTGCTCTCATATTTTTCCTTTTGCAGAGCATAACCCTGGGCCTCTTTGGGCCTCTTTTAAAAATTTAGGTAGCATCATTGGGCTGCTACCACGGCTTTTTGGTGGAGAAGGGTTTATTTGGTGGTCTTCTTTCCTTGCTTTTGCTTCGCACATCTTTGCATGTTTGGTGGTTTTTAGCATTTGTATTGAGATATGCCTTTTTGTGGTGTTTTTGTTTTGGGTTTGGCATCAAAAGGTAGTATCGGCTAAATATTGACTTTAAAGGCACGATACTGGCTTATTTGCTGACATACTTAGACTAGAAAGATCATGTTGCTCCCGAGTCAAGTTCCTTCATTAGCTATAGATAAGGTTAAGGCATTGGAACAACCAAGAGGACAACTCCTCACCTCAACTAGACTGTAATTGTATCTCGTAAACTCAACTCAATCAAGCTAAGTGCAATGTGCATTGTTCAATATCTACTGAAGAGTTTAAGAGTGCTACTAGTTGCTCAGGTGATCTAGTTAGATACAGAGGTTCATTCACCAGTAGAGTTAGTGGAACTGAGAGAATAAAGTCCATATGGACCTGAAGAAAGCTTAAAAACTCATGCCTAGTGAAATTCTGATGAAGTTAAGTGGATTAGGGTCAACTCAACCTCAGTCTATGATTTATGCAATGAAGATCTGATTTCTCAAAATAGGATAAAACTAGGAAGGAATGTTTTTTTTGTGGTTTTCTTATTTTTTGAAAATATTTTTAGGAGAATTTTCAAGAGAGATTTTTTTCAAAGAGTATGCAATTTTGAAAAACTATGCAGACACCCCCCCCATACTTAACAGTAACCATGTCCTCATGGTGAAGACAATGTGTAATAGGAGGATCAGAATTGATGAGTGATTGTGAAAAGTATTTTTGGTTTTTTTTGTGAAGTGTGGAGGTGGACCCCCATACTTATCTAATGCAATGCAGTAAAGAGAAGGATACAAAGAAAGGAAAAGATACCTATGGGTGTGGACCCACAAAATGTTGTTGGTTTAACATCCCAACTCGACGATTCAGCTTATCAAGAGTATCCAGTGTTGCGTGTGCGTGCAGAAGCTGTATTCAGAAAACCCAAATGAAACTCTTGATATGATACGGATATCCTGACCCATATGTGAGAGTGCGGTTGATGAATTTGATAAATGTGTGGTCTTATTAATACGGTGAAGACACTAATTGGTTGATGAATCGGAATGAGAGATGAATCAATTTGATCTTGGATTGGATGTGGTGGGAGGGAAATGGGTGGACTGGTAAAGGGCTCATGGACCAGATATGATGTATTGAAGTCGATCTCTACATGATCAAGAATTGATTCCTCCATGAGGTCCTCTGTATATTGTGATAAATCATCATTTTCCCTCAAATAATCATCATGGCTATCCTCAGTGGCATCAATTGTGAATTTCATTTCAGTTCTCTTCGTGAGCCACAAAGATGATTCTTTCCAAGACATATGATTAGGAGATTCAGAGGCCAGGAGTGGGGGAATATTGGCTAATGGGTGATTTTCTTCGATTGTTTTGAGTAGTTCCTCGGTATCATCCCAAAAAGGATCAGAGAATAGAAAATCACTCTGATCATACTTGGTAGTAGAAGATGTATCCATATTGTCATCGACTGAATTGATTTGATCTTCTTTCCTTGTGGTGGGGGTAATGGAATTGGAAATTTCATCTTTTAACGAGTCACAACAAATCTTCAACATATCATCATGTGTTGGTTGGAAGGGAGTTTTGGTGCATGAAGAAGTCAATTCATTGTCTGATATGTCCTCAGATTCCAACTCAAAATCTGTACTTTCCTTAATTAAAAAATCACATCCGGAATCAACATCAAATGGTATATCTCCTTCTGTTTCTTCTTCCCACTCAACATAAGTGTCATCCTCAATTTCAACTTTTGTCTCAGACCAATCAATATCATTAATACACCGAGGTTTATAACTTTCAAAATCGTCTGAGGAAGGATCAATGCTATCATCAAAATATGTCTTCATCTTTGGCATACCCAGGGCTGAAGTTAATTTGAGATCAGTATTTAGTGTTTCCCAGGCTTCATCTAATTCAAAAATTTCCCGATCGGTGAGAGGACATGGTGGGGCTTCAAGTGCAGAGTCTAGATGAGACATGTCCTTATGAGTGAGTTGTGAGGTGTTCAGACTAACCTCCAGAGGATCTTTGCTGAGATGGATGGGGGCAAAATCATCAAGAATAACACAGTTCTCTATCCATCCACATTCCTCAATGTCAGAGTCACCAGAAGTAGGGGTGACATGATCCACAGGAATATTTTCATCACTGCTTTTCAATTCCACTTTCTCATCTTCACAGTCAAAATGTGCCTTGGCAGTGGCCAAAAACGGTCGTTTAAGTATGTTGGGTCTCTCACTTAGTGTTTTTGATTGATTGGACTTTTGTTGTGTTGCAGCCAGTTGCTGGATGGCCTGGGTCAAAGCATCAAAATCTATAGCTGAGGTTGGTTGTGTCAGTAAGGACTCAATCAGTTGTTTGGGCTGGGTGTGATTTTGGACCCAATGGACTGTGTCCTCTGCTGCAGAGAAATAACATGTGCTGATGGGTGGTGGTCGGATGAGAGGAGCTATGGTATGTCGGATTGTCGCATTCTCTTCCCTCAAAAGTTGTAGCTGTTGGAAAATGAGGTCCATGGTGTTCGGTTTCTCTGCTCCCATGTCTCCTAGGTTAGGTGAATTTTCAGATTTCTCAGTCGAAGGAGACGGGTAGGATTTACAGACTAGGTCGTAATCTAAAGATTGTTGCAATGAATTTTTCAGAAACGTAAGACCTAACATACACAGCACAATACACCAGACATTTGTTGATTCACTAACTCACACAAAAAATTGCCGCGGAAGCGATTATCTTTTCGATTTTAGTTTAATGATTCAACAAAAGTTTTCAGAGAAATTAGAGTCCTTAAGGATGAGGTGGGTGTGGAAGATTGTGAGAAATCGATGTCCTAATCCGGCTGGGGAATCCAGGGTGCGGTACTCAGATCGAGGATATGCTTCTTCCCACAAGAACCTGTGCCCAACGCGTCGAGGAGTTACGATCTCTCTCTGCAATCCCACATAGCACCAGGGATTTTTGTCTCTATCCAAGTGTTCTATGTGCTCGTGATTTTTGTGTCATACACGTGCATCAAACAAGCATTCAGAATTTGTCCGCTTTCTGCTCGGGCCACTGCGGTGGCCTTTCAAGCTTATCTTTTTAAATGATCAGCACACGATTTGGTGGTCTTTGAATTAGATTATCAGAGGGAGAAGACCGCGGAGATGATGCAAAGAAGAAGTGTTTTTTAATTTTTTTTCGGTTTAAGTTCGGAGCGCAAACAAATACAAGAAATTTTAAAAACCTAAGATGCCTAAGAGAAAGAGGGACTCACAGTGCCTGCACTTCTGGCACTAATCTGTAATGTTTTGTCCTGCTGATGGCGAGCTTTTCCGAGAAGGGAGGGGGAAATTAAGATTACACTTTTTTTTAACAAATTACAAGATCGCTAAAATAAAATGCATGAAAAGACAAGGAAAATTTTTTTCTTTTTGAAGCCTAAGTACCTGCAAAACCAAAAAATGCACGGATTAGAAACTTGAAATTAAGTTAGAAAGAAGAAGAAAAAATTGCAAATGTTGCCTAATCCCCGGCAACGGCGCCAAAATGTTGATGCGATTTTCTGCGGTTTAAAAAGATGAGTTTACCACATCGTTGTTGTTCCACGAAAATTCGCAATCAAACAAATAATATTACAACTACAAGTATGGTCGGTTTACAAAAAAATTGTAAGCGGCAAGTAGAGGATCGAATCCACAGGGACCAAGCAAATTTGTGATATTTGTTCTTCTTTCAAACTTAAATCAAATCTTACTCCATGGCGATGAGAGAAAAATATGAGAGAATGTGATCTATGGTGAAAATACTTTTTAGAACTTAAAGTAATTGAAGGAGGGCACCAATGCAAATAAATAATAAAATGAAGGGGTGAATTGCAAATTAAGATGGAAGAAAAATTACTAAGTAAAAGTTATATCAAATAAGGATGGAGAATTGCAATATATGTTATAAAGAAAAACTAGAGTCAACAAAAGATATTCCCAAACAAACATTCTATCACCTTAATTTAAACAACAACTAATGCAACAAAAATGCAAGGAAGATATAAAGATTGAGAATTGTTTCTTCCAAAATCATCTTAAACAAACTTAACCATCATGATGAAATTACAAGAAGTAAATAAGATAAGAAAGAGAGTCTTCTCTATCGAAATCCGGCGTCACGACGAAGGAGGACTGGCTGCGGGGGTGCGCGGAAGGGAGACAACCACGCGAGCTGCTTGCTGGGGTGCACGGTGGTGCACGGCTAGAGTGAACTGCGACGAGGAGACCGCGAGAGGAAAGGGGGCGCACAGCACGATGATGCACGACTAGAGTGAACCGCGCACGAGGAAAGCATACAAGAGGAGACCGCACGAGGGAGGGAAGCGTGCAGCAGGTGGTTGCAGTGCCCGCAACAGCTGTACGGACTGGAGGATGCACATGGCCGCTGCTATGGGCTGGAGGACCAAGTTGGATATTAGATCTTCATCTATACCTGCATGAGAAGGAAAACGAGGGAGAGGGAACAAAAGAGTAAACGTGCATGAAAATGCCAAGGGGAGAGGTGCATGAGGGGAGAGGTGAATGGCGTGAGAGAAGAGTACGTGAATGAGAGCATGGGAATGGGGATAGAGAGGAGAGTGCGTGAGTGAGGGAGTGGGAGGAGAGGGGCATCATTTTATAATGGAGACATCCCATGCAAGTGAAGACAAAATACCATTATTAGTGTATGGAGACTTAATTGGTTTTGCATGGGGAAGGCATATGTGTTGGCTAGAATGCATGGGAATGGGAGAGGCATTTATTATTTGTATGGGGAAAGCATAATAAGGGTGGCTCTATGCATGATAATAAAGAGTGAGTCTTTTACACTATACCCCCTCCCTATTTCTTCCCAATAAAAAGGTGAAGTGAAATCTGTTGGATGTTTTATATTATAAGCATGCCCAATAGTTCTTCATTTTCTTTGATAACAACAAGTCTGATAATTAATCTCAGTATAGGATTATGATTTTTATATGTGAATGATGATTTTATCTTCTCTGTGTATAGGATGCAATTTATGTGAATTTGAAGTTTATACATCAAAGATTAATGTTGTACTTCACATAATTTAAGCATGTTATACTAGTATATAATATGATCATCACACCCCCACACTTAAGTCTTGCTAGTCCCGAGCAAGAATAAGATAAATAAAAGTGAAGGGCAAGGAGAATAGCCAAGATAGATCTGGTGAGGGTTTGCAGCAGACATACCCATAAAGTCTCGAGTTTTCAGATCCGAACCACACAAATACACAGACTTCAGTAGAGTTGACCTATGGATTAATGATTTGTTCGAATTGTTGACTTGACTCGAGTTTTGTAGTTTCAACAGCCTCTTAGTTCCAACAAAATCAGACATGGTTTCAGAAGGTCGATCAAGTCAGCTCATCCCTAAGAAACAAGTATTCTCTTTGACTTTGAATGGATATAAACAGTGCTAGTGATGGTTTTAGCTTTCGCGAGTCAAGAGAATGAGCTATCAACACATTCTATCGAGGTATCGAATGATTCCCTATACATATAGCCTCAGTTCTTACCTGAATTCAGGCATATTCTCTTTTCACCCAAGTATGTCAGCATAAAGAAATAGGTCATAATTCTTTGGAAAATGGGACTTAATTTTTAGGGTTTTCCGTAGACCGCTTTGGTCCGTTGCTCTCATATTTTTCCTTTTGCAGAGCATAATCCTGGGCCTCTTTGGGCCTCTTTTAAAAATTTAGGTAGCATCATTGGGCTGCTACCACAGCTTTTTGGTGGAGAAGGGTTTATTTGGTGGTCTTCTTTCATGCTTTTGCTTCGCACATCTTTGCATGTTTGGTGGTTTTTGGCATTTGTATTGAGATATGCCTTTTTGTGGTGTTTTTGTTTTGGGTTTGGCATCAAAAGGTAGTATCGGCTAAATATTGACTTTGAAGGCACGATACTGGCTTATTTGCTGACATACTTAGACTAGAAAGATCATGTTGCTCCTGAGTTAAGTTCCTTCATTAGCTATAGATAAGGTTCAGGCATTGGAACAACCAAGAGGACAACTCCTCACCTCAACTAGACTGTAATTGTATCTCGTAAACTCAACTCAATCAAGCTAAGTGCAATGTGCATTGTTCAATATCTACTGAAGAGTTTAAGAGTGCTACTAGTTGCTCTGGTGATCTAGTTAGATACAGAGGTTCATTCACCAGTAGAGTTAGTGGAACTGAGAGAATAAAGTCCATATGGACCTGAAGAAAGCTTAAAAACTCATGCCTAGTGAAATTCTGATGAAGTTAAGTGGATTAGGGTCAACTCAACCTCAGTCTATGATTTATGCAATGAAGATCTGATTTCTCAAAATAGGATGAAACTATGAAGGATTGTTTTTTTGTGGTTTTCTTATTTTTTGAAAATATTTTTAGGAGAATTTTTGCAAGAGAGATTTTTTTCAAAGAGTATGCAATTTTGAAAAACTATGCAGACACCCCCCATACTTAACAGTAACCATGTCCTCATGGTGAAGACAATGTGTAATAGGAGGATCAGAATTGATGAGTGATTGTGAAAAGTATTTTTGGTTTTTTTGTGAAGTGTGGAGGTGGACCCCCATACTTATCTAATGCAATGCAGTAAAGAGAAGGATACAAAGAAAGGAAAAGATACCTATGGGTGTGGACCCACAAAATGTTGTTGGTTTAACATCCCAACTCGACGATTCAGCTTATCAAGAGTATCCAGTGTTGCGTGTGCGTGCAGAAGCTGTATTCAGAAAACCCAAATGAAACTCTTGATATGATACGGATATCATGACCCATATGTGAGAGTGTGGTTGATGAATTTGATAAATGTGTGGTCTCATTAATACGGTGAAGACACTAATTGGTTGATGAATCGGAATGAGAGATGAATCAATTTGATCTTGGATTGGATGTGATGGGAGGGAAATGGGTGGACTGGTAAAGGGCTCATGGACCAGATATGATGTATTGAAGTCGATCTCTACATGATCAAGAATTGATTCCTCCATGAGGTCCTCTGTATATTATGATAAATCATCATTTTCCCTCAAATAATCATCATGGCTATCCTCAGTGGCATCAATTGTGAATTTCATTTCAGTTCTCTTCGTGAGCCACAAAGATGATTCTTTCCAAGACATATGATTAGGAGATTCAGAGGCCAGGAGTGGGGGAATATTGGCTAATGGGTGATTTTCTTCGATTGTTTTGAGTAGTTCCTCGGTATCATCCCAAAAAGGACCAGAGAATAGAAAATCACTCTGATCATACTTGGTAGTAGAAGATGTATCCATATTGTCATCGACTGAATTGATTTGATCTTCTTTCCTTGTGGTGGGGGTAATGGAATTGAAAATTTTATCTTTTAACGAGTCACAACAAATCTTCAGCATATCATCATGTGTTGGTTGGAAGGGAGTTTTGGTGCATGAAGAAGTCAATTCATTGTCTGATATGTCCTCAGATTCCAACTCGAAATCTGTACTTTCCTTAATTGAAAAATCACATCCGGAATCAACATCAAATGGTATATCTCCTTCTGTTTCTTCTTCCCACTCAACATAAGTGTCATCCTCAATTTCAACTTTTGTCTCAGACCAATCAATATCATTAATACACCGAGGTTTATAACTTTCAAAATCGTCTGAGGAAGGATCAATGCTATCATCAAAATATGTCTTCATCTTTGGCATACCCAGGGCTGAAGTTAATTTGAGATCAGTATTTAGTATTTCCCAGGCTTCATCTAATTCAAAAATTTCCCGATCGGTGAGAGGACATGGTGGGGCTTCAAGTGCAGAGTCTAGATGAGACATGTCCTTATGAGTGAGTTGTGAGGTGTTCAGACTAACCTCCAGAGGATCTTTGCTGAGATGGATGGGGGCAAAATCATCAAGAATAACACAGTTCTCTATCCATCCACATTCCTCAATGTCAGAGTCACCAGAAGTAGGGGTGACATGATCCACAGGAATATTTTCATCACTGCTTTTCAATTCCACTTTCTCATCTTCACAGTCAAAATGTGCCTTGGCAGTGGCCAAGAACGGTCGTTTAAGTATGTTGGGTCTCTCACTTAGTGTTTTTGATTGATTGGACTTTTGTTGTGTTGCAGCCAGTTTCTGGATGGCCTGGGTCAAAGCATCAAAATCTATAGCTGAGGTTGGTTGTGTCAGTAAGGACTCAATCAGCTGTTTGGGCTGGGTGTGATTTTGGACCCAATGGACTGTGTCCTCTGCTGCAGAGAAATAACATGTGCTGATGGGTGGTGGTCGGATGAGAGGAGCTATGGTATGTCGGATTGTCGCATTCTCTTCTCTCAAAAGTTGTAGCTGTTGGAAAATGAGGTCCATGGTATACATATATATCTATTTTCTATAATTACAAATATAAAAAGAAAATATAAAAAGATATAAAATATAAAAACAAATAAAAATCATAATCACAAAAAAAAATAAAAAAATATTAAAAACCCACAAAAAGAGGATTCATTTAAGGATGACTGGGATGTACATAAATACCTATAGGCTACCCATTTTTCTTGCTCTCTGTGGTTCGACCTCTACATGCTTAATACACTATGCATTTTATGGTAGAGTTAATAAATTTTAATTCACATTTTTGGGACTTAATTGACTTATTCATTATTGTGGGTTAATTTCTGATTGATTGGGAGTTATTGAGAGGTCACTACATCGACTATCGATCCGCCTTGTGGATTGATACGACCCTCGATTCTTCCCGTTCATCAGATGGCGCCGTTGCCAGGGAGCAATGAGCATAGCCTATCATACCTTGTCATTCTTGTATGGAAATTCATTTATTCACCATTTATTCTGTGAATAGCTGTTTATTTGAAATTGCTTAACTATACATGATTCTTTGATTAGTGACATACACATTCATTTATTTTGATTAATTACTTGATTATTTATTTCTTTGATTGAGCTTATATTAATTCTATCTCTTTGTGACCTTGTTGCGAGGGCCCGCCACGCGAGGATGGTTTCTTAGGAAGTCTAGGCAGCCGAGCTTGGAGGAGGTTGGTCTTCACTTCATGACCAGCTGGAGAGAGCACCAAGGATGCAAAGGGATGTGAATTAGTGAGGTCTTGAGTGATTAGGATCAATTTTGTAATTTATTGTGAGAGAGAGACAATTTTTGGCATGTAATATAACTTGGACTCTACTCTTCACAACGAGGTCCAGTGCCCGGGTGTCTGTTCACCTGGGGGCCTCGTCGCGGCTTTTTCGTGTTTTTCCCGCTTTATTTTTTTTGTTCCCCATTGTTTTGAGTTTTCCACCTTTTCTTTATTTTGTTTTGTGTGCATGGAGCCCCTACAATTAGGTTTCTTGACTCGGTAGCTAGGTCCACACCTTAATAAGAATGTATGTTCCTATAGTCTCTTATGTATGGATCTAGTCAAAGCTAAACTGGTTATTCACGATTAATAACAGCTAATGTTTAGGGTGATTTTGTTGCTTGCATACCGCCATGTAGTTAGGTTTAAAAATTCTGTTTTGCATACCGTATGGAGAGAGCTGGGATGCACTGTAAGTTCTCTAACTCAGCATGCATCATTCGGTTCAATGGTGAGATTTCCATCATGGAACCAACTTGCATGGCTTTTCCGCTATCTCCCTCTGATTTTGAGCACCTAGGACCTAAATGAAAATCTACAAAAACGTTAGGCGCTTGTATGAAAACAGACTCAAAAAAAGTGAAAACCAAAAAACTAAAACCAGGGGACTGCTAAATAAACTTTGACCTTAATTAAAATTTGTAATGGACTATCATTGTACTGGGTTCATAAAGCCCTCATTGTCTTCAGGTACCTTTGGAGGGGGACCAAAACCCTACTCCCATGAGCGAGGCACGTCCCATAAGGAATAGAGCCAAAAACCCAGTCTGCAACTGCCATGTGTATCGCCTGGATTTCCGAAGTAATGGCGCTTCTATCGTACGTGACCGAGTAGGGCCTTGTCAGCGATGCTGTTCCCGCCTTGTGTGGAACATCGACATGGTCTGAAGTACTGAGCATAGGCCACGCCTTCACGGGGGTGTCTGTCTCATCATTTTGCGTCCGAGTAGGTTCTTGCATGCTCACGGGTGATTCCGTATCGAGCGAGAACTGAAGCATTGGTTTCGCCTATCGGCTTCCTCTCTCTATTTCTTTGGCTGAGTAGGGATCCAGGAAGGGTTACAAGGACCTCAAAAAGTACAGACTACATGTTACAAAGGAGGAGGACAAGTACGAGATTCTTTTCTGGCAGTACTCTCTCCTATAGGGTTAGCGTGCTAAGGACTTGTTAAAAGATATGCATGAAATAACAACTCTAAATCTGAAAAGATAATAAATAGCCGAACCTTCACGGCTTCATATGGCGTGAGTTGGTGAACCCAATTTTGTATTGCGTATGTATGGATCTAGATTAAGGTTCAAAGATCGAGTCCCGTGCCTTTGCGCAGATTTTGCTGTGTCATTCTCCTTTGATCCCCGCTCAGTCGAGCCTTTCTACTCTTTTGCACTCCTTTTTACTCCTCGTTGACCATCGTATCCTTCTTCCGATATCCAATCCTCCTTTCGCTTCGCGAAGTTGATCCATGGATGGTTTCCGTCGGGATTCTGCCGACGCCCACATCGATTCCATAGACTTAACTCCGCCAATAAATTTCGAGGCGATTCCCGAGAACCCGACCGAACTTTGCAGATCAATCTCGAGACTCCTCGTCTTCTACCTTTCTTGTGACCACCCAAAAAAAAAACCGGGATCACTTTTGTCCCACTTTCACCGTTGTGAATGGAAGTCGATTAAAGTCCACATCTTTTTCCGTTCACAACATGCTGGGGTTGACCTGAATTCCAGATTCATCATGACAGCTGAACAATATTGCAAGTGGTCTGATTAGGATTCTCTCATTCTACAGATAGAAGACAGACCAAGCCCTAGATTCTATTCTGGAATTCATTTCTTCCGACTCAGACCCTGACATGGCTCCTCAAGGAATGGGCAAGGGTCAGCAGCCACCCCAATCAGAAGGACAGATGCCTGATCAGAATCAGGTTAATGCACAACTGTTGGCATCTATCCAGGCTATCCAACAACAGCTGACAGAGCAGGCCCTAGCACAGACTGCATTCCAGGAGATGCTGAATGATGTGATGAACAGACCAGAGGGAGGAGGAGGTAGAAGAGGAGGTGGTAATCTACCTGATGACGACGAAGAGCCAGAAAATGGGAGACCAAAACCTACACTGAAGGAGACCTATAATCCTGGAGACAGCCAGATGACTGAGTGGATCCTCATTCCACCGGTGCATGCTCACTTTGAGCTGAAGCCCCAGTTCCTCGCTCTTCTTCCATCTTTCCATGGAAACACTAGTGAAGAACCGTACATCCACCTGCAGCAGTTCTCATGCATCTACCGCACTACTCACTACTCCAATGTCCCTTGGGACATTGTCAAAATGATGGAATTCCCCTTCAACATGCAAGACACGACCCTTTATTGGGTCAACCATCTGGGGAAGGTTGTGACAACCTGTGAGGAACTGAAGTCAGCTTTCCTGCATAAGTTTTACCCTCTTGGTCGGCTCAACCAGATGCGAGCACGAATCAACGACTTCACCCAAGGAGCCCACGAATCCATACATGAAGCATGGGAGAAGTTCACCGATCTGCAGGAGAAATGTCCCCATCATGAGATCCCGAAGACCAGTTTGGTCCAACACTTCTTTAGGGGCCTGAACATTGAGAGTCAAAGGCTCGTTGATGCAACATGTGGGGGTTCACACTTCAACAAGGATGAAGACGTAGTCTGGCAGGTATTCGAAGAAATGGCCGAAGGAGAGGCCACCCTCTCTTCATCAAAGGCATACCAAAAGCATCCCCAGATCCTCCAGAAACAAGTGCACATGGCAGCGTCCTGCGAGGCAGAGAGAGATGAGAGCTCCAACCTCAGCATCATCGGGGGACATCTCTCGAAGGTTGATATCATCGAGAAACGATCACAGGACCTTGAAAAACTTACTGTGATCGAGAAGAGGACTCAGAACCTTGACAAGCTAGATCAGATCACCAAGCATCTAGAACTGCTGGTGGGCACCATCATCTCTGTTCAGTCGACAGCACCGTTAGAAGCTCCAGCTGAGAAGAAGGACGACCTACCACTGCCACATCAGCCTCATCCGAGCCAGCAGCCACCGGCAGTCCAGCACGTGTACTACGTGTAGGCACCCGACCAGGGCCAGCCGCAGCAACAGATGGTTGTGTACCAGCCATAGTTTGTATCTAGATCCGATCCAATCTTCCCACCACCACCCCTGATGCAAGAAGTAAACGGGGTATGGAGCAATGAAGCACAACCGACCCGTCCTATGGGACAACCTCAGGGTCAGCTACCAGCCAACCGGCAATACCACCACCTCAGGGTGGTCGATTTGGGCAGTCCTCACAGCCGCCGTCACAGTATCATCAACCTCCCCCATATGCAAACCAATGGAGGCAGAATCGACAATATCAGCAGCCACAATACCGCCATCCACAGCCTTTTCATCAGTATGCGGCTTCTCCACTCAGCAATACCAACAATATCCATCTCCCTCTTACCAGCAGCTTCAGCTTCCTGCACCACCACAACACCACCAACAACAACTTCAGCACCAACACATGCAGCAACAACGTGGTCTGCACGCTGAACCTACTGAGGTAACTCTTGTGAACCCGACCATGGATTGCTTGGCCCAACTCGTTAAGGGGTTAGCAGATATGACCAAGAGGCTTGACGACCTGACTGCCACTAAGACTACTATCTCAGCCCAGGTCGAGGGCAACCCCAATAGCTTTAAAAAGAAAGAGCAGGTAGAATGTGATGTCCTGTCTGTGTCTGTAGAGTCAGAAATTGATAATATTGTTTGTTCAAATGTTGTCACTCTCAGGAGCGGTAGGGCCTTGCCCCTGTCTGCTATCAAGAATGGGGAGAATAAAGAAACAGGTGGATCGTCATCTTCTGCATCAGCCGTGCTAGCTACAGGGGTGGGTGAGGAGGAAGAAGAAGGAGAAGTCATTCCAGCCATCATGCAGCACAAGCACCCTCAGCCAAAAATACAAAAAAATCAGCAAAAGAAAAAAGAACAAAAAGAAGTTTGCAACCGAAGCAAAGCCACGCCAGCCTCGGAGGAGCCGCCAGCAGCAGCCGATCCCTCGCCAGCCGACGGAGCAGATGCCCTACTTTTTGCTCTCCCATCAGCACCAATATCCCAAGATCCAGTTTGTACTCCTTTTTGTAGTCCGGATGTACAACAATTTGTGGGCGATAATTCTGATGTAAACAAGAACTCTATTTTGCCTTCCAGTGATGTAAATATTCCTTTTCCTAATGCAATTGAAAAATCCAAAAAAATGCAAAAAGAAAAAGTGCATTGTCTGATCATGGAGTTGTGGAAATAATATATAACTTAATTGTTGAGATTCCCTTACTGAAGGCCATGGAATACACGACACCTATCAAGAAAGGATTGGAAGAAGCATGTACGAGCAAGCATCGTCCATGACGAAAGAACAGACACCAACAAGTTGAGAAGCACTTCCTCACCTTGGCCACATTTGCCGCCATCAACAACCTCCCACAGAAAAAGCAGGACAATGGAGCACCTCTTATCAGTTGTGAGATTTTCGATCAGGTCTTTGAGCGCACTCTCCTTGACAGCGGGTCTTCCATCAACCCTTTGCCATCATCAATAACACAAGAATTTGGGCTGGGTCTACTCAAGCAGACACGAATGATCCGTCAGTTCGCTGACCGATCCATCAAGCGACCCAGAGGTCTATTGGAGGACGTTGTAGTTAAGGTGCAGGAGATGCAATTCCCAGTTGATTTTGTAGTCCTTGATATGGACTCACCCGCACCCTTACTCCAGACCCCTATCATCCTTGGCCGACCATTCCTGCGTACCTCTGGTGCCGTGGTTGACTACGGGTCCGACAAGATCACTTTCAGCTCGAACAACAAGCAGATCACTATAGACATGATCAGAGAGCCGAACGGCACGAGTGATGAGAGCTATGCAGTATCAGAAGCAGACTGTGACTTTATTGTAGATATCAGAGACTCATCACTGTCATTGAATGATTCATGGACCCGAGAAATCCTCACTCTCGAGGAGGACTCGGAAAGCACAATTGACCTATGCTCCGACGATTCTTGGGAGACAGACTCTCAGATGCTGGCGCAACTATGTGATTTCAAGAATTCACTCCAGCCCGAACACAACGAGCCTAGTATAGAACCGTTCGGCATATCACCAGGGTCTCAACAGAATACTGAGGATGGTAGCTCCATCAAAGAAATACATCCCACCACCAGCATAGTGTCTAAAGTGACCAACAAGTTGGACAGATCAAAACTAGAACTCAAGCCACTTCCTGCAGGCCTGAAGTATGCTTTCTTTGCAGGTGAAGAACACATGTATCCGGTCATCATCAGCAGCAGGATGAATTCGGATCAGGAATCTCGACTTCTCGAGGTTTTAGAAAAGAACCGCAAGGCACTTGGTTGGTGTGTATCAGATCTCCATGGGATAAATCCAGCTTTGTGTTCACACCACATTTATCTGGAAGAAGATGCCAAGCCGTCCCGTGAATTCCAAAGAAGGCTGAATCCAAACCTTCGGGACGTCGTCATGAAAGAAATCACGAAATGGTGTAACGCAGGCTTCATCTATCCCATCTCCAATTCAAAATGGGTAAGCCCACTGCATGTTGTTCCAAAGAAATCCGGGCTTACCGTGGTTGCCAGTGACAAAGGAGAGGAAATATCAACTCAGACCAACATCTTGGCGGATGTGTGTTGACTACAGCCGTCTTAATGCAGCAACTAAGAAGGACCACTTCCCCTTGCCATTCATTGATCAAGTTTTGGAAAGACTAGCAGGCAAGGACTTCTTCTGCTTTTTGGATGGGTATTCCGGGTACAACCAGGTGGCAATCGCTCTCGAAGATCAAGAGAACACTACCTTCACTTGCCCGTTCGACACCTATGCCTTCAGGAGAATGCCCTTTGGATTATGCAACGCACCTACGATATTCCAAAGATGCATGCTACCAGTTTTCGCCGAGATGGTAGGCAGTTTTCTCGAGGTGTTCATGGACGACTTCTCTGTCTATGGTGATAGTTTTGATTCTTGTCTTGGGCACCTAGACAGAGTGCTTCAGAAATGTCGTGAAGTCAATTTAGTGCTTTCATGGGAAAAGAGCCACTTCATGGTCACCGAAGGCATTGTACTGGGTCACATCGTTTCCAAACGTGGCATGGAAGTCGACCCGGCAAAGGTGGATGTTATTGCCAATCTAGAGCCACCTCAGTCCGTAAAAAATGTAAGGTCATTCCTGGGGCATGTGGGATTTTACAGATGATTCATCAAGTATTTTAGCTGCATCGCCCGACCTTTAACAGAACTTCTATGTAAGGAAACTGAGTTCAATGTCGATCAGCAGGTTCTCCTTGCTTTCAATCAGCTGGAGGAGCTTATCACTCAGGCTCCAGTCCTACAGCCACCAGATTGGTCTCTTCCCTTTGAGATCATGACTGACGCGTCAGACTTTGCAGTCGGGGCTGTTCTTGGATAGAGAAAAGAAAAAGCGCCCTATGCCATTCACTACGCCAGCAAAACATTAGATGAGGCGCAAAGAAATTACACTGTGACAGAGAAAGAGTTGCTGCCCGTGGTTTTCGCCCTCGAGAAGTTCAGATCCTATTTGCTTAGATCAAAAGTTACCATTTTTACAGACCACTCTGCTATCCGATACCTATAGCAGAAGAAGGATGCCAAGCCGAGACTAATTCGATGGATTCTTCTCCTCCAAGAATTTGATTTGGAAATCAAGGACAAGCCTGGAGTTTAGAATGTGGTAGCAGACCATCTCTCCAGGATAAAGCTGCAAGAGCCTCACATGAACAACGCACCTATCACAGAAACCTTTCCTGATGAGTCAATTTTAGCAGTGGATTCCCTTCCTTGGTATGCTGATATAGTTAATTACCTCGCCTCGGGGGTAATACCATCGGATTGGACGAAAAATCAGAAGAATAAATTTATGTCGACCATCTGTTTCTATCAATGGGAAGATCCTCTTTTATTCAGAGAAGGAGCGGATTGCATTTGGCGTAGGTGCATACCTCAGGAGGAGCATTATAGTGTCCTCGAGCACTGTCACTCGCTCGAATCTGGTAGACATCACTCTGGAGACCGTACGACAGCTAAAGCACTTCAGTGTGGCTTCTGGTGGCCCACACTATTCAAGGATGCAACAATATTGGTCAAACAATGCATTGACTGCCAGAGATTGAAGGGTACACTCACTGCAAAAAATTCGATGCCCCTGAAGATCATTTAGATAGCAGATGTTTTTGATGCATGGGGCATTGACTTCATGGGACCTTTCCCTAACAGTCAAGGTTTTGAGCACATCCTTCTTGCCGTAGATTACGTGAGTCGTTGGGTTGAAGCTGTTCCCGCTCGAGCCGCTGACAGTCGGACAGTGTGCCGATTCTTGAGAGATAACATCATTGCGCGGTTCGGGATTCCGAAGATTCTCATATCAGATGGGGGTAGCCATTTCATTAATAAAGAGGTCAAGAAATTAACGAAGGAGTATGACATTGACCATCATGTCGCATCCCCTTATCATCCTCAGACCAATGGCATGGCCGAATTATCAAACAGAGAAATCAAGACGATCCTTCAGAAACTTGTACGGCCGGACAGAAAGAACTGATCTCAACTCTTGGACTCAGTCCTCTGGGCTTACAGAACCGCCTACAAGTCTCCCTTGGGTATGTCGCCCTACCGTCTTGTATATGGGAAGTCGTGCCATCTGCCCGTCGAATTAATTCACAAGTCTTTATGGGCCATCAACATGTGCAATCTGGACTCACAGAAAAGTGGTCAGAAAAGAAAAGATGATCTGAATAGACTCTTGGAGTTTTGAGACTATGCATACGATAACACATTGATGTACAAGGAAAAGGTGAAACACTGGCATGATCAGCACATCAGATGAAAGACCTTTGAAGTTGGACAGAAAGTGTGGTTATTTGATGCAAAGTTACGGATCTTCCCGGGCAAATTAAAGAGTAAGTCGATAGGGCCATTCCTAGTCAGTGAAGTGTGTGACAATGGAAGTATTTCCATATCAGAATTGCCTCCTGACGCACAACCATTCGTCATCAACGGTCAACTCCTGAAGCCTTACCTCGAGCCTGATACATTCTTGGTTGTTGTCGACTCCATCCAGCTTCTACACCTTGATGACATATCCACAACATTGTCAGCATCAGAAGATTCAGACACAACACCTCAAAAACTATTCATCTGAGTTCTTTTCTTCTTTTCTTCTTTTCCTTTTCTATCTTCTCTTTCTACCAAAAAGGTGTCGCCCCTTGTTGACAGTCTTCTATACATAGGACGCACTTTGTCCTAAGTATAGGGGGTGTGCTCCTTGAGTTTCTCTATTATTTGATCCTCTCCATTGTCTCCTCTTCTTGACTATACTTAGGAGTATCTTACCCTAAGTATAGGGGGAAACAATCTGAGTATGATCTGTTTATTCCCACCCTTGACCCTCTCTACTTTGTGTACAGTCTGCTATACTTAGGATTACTTGATCCTAAGTATAGGGGGGACGGTCAACTTCTCATTCGTTCATTCATTTCTATTTATATATTCTTTAGACTTGTCTATACTCAGTACGAGTTATGTCTTCTCTTTTCTCTTCGATCTATGAGGACATAGCTCAAGCTAAGTATAGGAGGGTCGTATATACCAGGTATATACTATAAGCCATAACTCATACTGTAAATAAAATACTACCTTATTCCAAAAAGTAATGTAAAAGTATTTCTATTACGATAATAAAAGATGATTGTGAGCTCCTCAGACTGTTTTGCCCTTACTTATTAATAAATCAGGAAAAAAAACGCTTTATGCAAAAATGTTCTCCTTGTGAAGAAATCTTTTGAAAAGTGTTTGAAAAATATTGTTTACAAAGTATTCAACCTTTGTAAATAGTTTGTTTGCAAAATTTATTTTTTTTGAGTGAAATAAAAATGTTTGAAAAGTGGTTTGCAAATGGTTGGAAATAATGGTTGTAAAATTATTTTGAAAAATCTATCTATACTGTTCAAAAAACCTTTGCAAAATCATTTTCAAATGCGTGTACATGTTTGTAAAAATATTTTGGACTATAGTCTTCAAAATCTTTTGAAAATAATTCTCAAATAAGTCTGAGGAGTATACACAAAAATCTCTCATGCAAAAATAAGCAATAATTCCAAATAAAACTTATAAGAGCCTAAACCATGTTGTACATAAATTGTAGTTTTTCTTTTTATATATTAATAAATCAGGATAAATATCTTTGCAAATTGATTTGAAAAATTGTGTGAACCGTTTGGAAAACTTTCTGTGAAATGTTTTCAACCTGTGTAAAATCGTTTTGTTTGTAAAATTTTCTTCTTTGTGTGAAATAAAGGATTGGAAAACCTATGTGCAAATGGTTTGAAAAATGCTTGTAAAAACTATTGTGGAAAATGTATATACATAGTGTGACAAATCTTTGGAAAATGGTTTCCAAATGTTTGTAAATGCTTGCAAAAATTATTGTTACTATAGTTCTGAAAATGTTTTCAAATAAACAATATATATGTGGACATATTTGTATAGCTGTTAAATAAAAAGTCTTTATCAATTGTATACCTATATGTACCTAGAACAAACAGGTTAACACTTGTAAATCGTCTTAATCCTTAATTCTTGTAAAATAAAGCGGCACGCCCGTGTAAATAGTTGTATATACTTTTTGTGTGCTTAAATTCTTTTTATTTGCAAAAATTCTTTGTGTAAAAATATTCTTTGATTTTTAAATTCTTTGTGAAAAAAATTTGCATCATCCATTGTGCATAGCATGTGCATATCATTCATATTCTTTTTGAGTGAGCTTGATGATTGAACCAGTCCAATAAAGTCTAAAATTGGAGCTTGGTTGGACCTTACCGCATGTAACTGCACTGGAACCTTATGGAAACTAGGTTTAAGGAACTTCAGGTCTATTCAGACTTAATTCTTTGAGAAATCAGGGCTGGGTTCAAGTCACCTCAACTGACTAACTAGAACTTTTTGAGACACACGCATGACTCTTGTCGGTCGTGACCTAACTTGGACACTTGCACCTTTCACTTGGCTCAACTCAGTTGGAGTGGTGAGGGGGTTGGATTTGCCAGTCTGAGATGCACACGAGTGGAAACATTCGTCCTCGTCTAGGGAGGGAAGTGCACCCCAACCTGGTCTAGTTTCAATGAACTCGAATGACAGGAGAGTGTGTGTTGCGATAAAGCTTCAAAAGAGGTATAGTCTTCTGGCTCAAGAGGAAAAATCCTTATGTAAATGCTGCTGTGAATAGTATTTTGAAGAAAAAAATCTCCAAAAAAAGTGGACATGCTTGAAAATAAAAATAAAAGTGCATGCCGGAGCATATATATATATATGTTGTATAGAAAAGAAGCAAGCTTGAGCATCAAAGTTATACCATGTGAGCCTGCAGCTGGATGACTTCACTACACTGGTCTTGCATCCTAGGATAGGTAGCTACACTGGCTACCGTCCATTCTCTTCTTCCCCTCCCCCTCTTGAGTCGGATGCCACTTGAACTTAGAAGGGAATACCCGCTCCTCGACGACAGAGTGCTAGATTGGGGAATCATTGGGTTGTCATTCTGGAGAAGTCAATTCCTTTGTCATTTCAGTTGGGGAGAGCCACTATCACTTACACTGTACAAGTCAGCTTCATAGTCATAAGGGTTTGTGTATGGCGTAGGCCAGTTCTGACCAGGCTATTGAGGTGGGTTGAACCGAGTTCTGTGACTCTCGAAGGCTGTTGTGTTTTAAAGTTGGTTCCCAACTAGTATCTACACACATTCACACCCAAGGTCTAACAGAAGCTCCAAATTCTGATTTTTAAGGACAAATGTTGCACTGAAAGCACCCCTATTCACTCTATCTTGTTCAGTTCCCTTTTTCCGTTCTTATTCTTTGATTCTTTTCTGTACTTATTACATAAGTATTTGCTAGGGACTAGCAAAGGAAAGTATAGGGGGGTGATGAATCTCCCTTTCATCACCTTTATTCTATCATTTTGGCCTTGAAAACCCTATCTAATGCATGTAAATAACAATAATTTGTCTATAGCAACATTCATTATTCATTGCATTTATTGTACAGAAAATAAGGTTTTTAATGTCAAAATTATAGAATAAAGAGAAGAAAAGAAAAAAGGAATAAACTATTGCAAATATTTTATGACCTTGACCCCGAGACCAAGTCCAGAATGAAATTGGTCGACAATGAATATAATAGGGGGAGATAAGGGCCAATGATACAATAAATGCCTCATTCATTCATTTATGCATTTTGACATCTATTTTGTATACACTTATTTATTCATTAAATAAAAATATTTTGTACATGAAAGTTGTATATAACAATATAAATAAAAATACAAAATTGAGTTTGTACAAAAATGATACACAGTGTACATTTTATACACAGAATAAAAAGTCAGAGTCTCAACTTCACAGACCCATATCGGGCAAACAAAAACTCAAAATCCACCGAAATCACCTTTAATTGTATATAGCTTTTCAAGAACTATTTAATAAAACTGGTTTCATAATTTTTGGAACTCATCTGTGAAAGTTCGGGTTTTGGCCCTCATTGTACCTAATACCGATTAAAATATTCATTTTATTCAATATTCATTATTTCTATAAATTTATATTTTTAGAATTTTGTAAATAATATGTATAATACATGTACATATTGAAACTAAAAGAAAACCAAAAAGAAAACTTCTAATAAAATAAGTCTATGTGATCACATAAGCAAAATACCTATGTATTACTTGCATATCAATAAAAAGGGGGACTTCATTCTTTTATTCTTTCATATTTTTTATTAAATTGTAAATATTATCTATATTCCATTAAAAATGTAAATCCAAAATAAAACCCAATAAAATTCATTAAATAAATAAAATGTATATAAAATATAGGTAAATACCTATAAGTATACCTACATATCATATATACCTATTTATTTAAATATGCAAATAAACTCATAAAAATCAAATAAAAATATATTTATACTCACAAAAATAAGTTATAAATATATAAAATAATAAAATAAAATAAAAAAATAGAATACACAAAATAAAAATAAATTGTACAAAATACATGTAAATATACCTATAAATACACATTTAAAATAAACTCATAATAAAATACATCAAAAAATAAATAAAAATTATAAATAAATACTACATTATTTAATAAACATTTTTTATTTTATAAGAAAAAATTAATAAAATCGTTTATTGTATTGAATTAAAAGGTCAATTTGGCGCTGATGTGGACCAATCAGGCCCTTTCCTTCGTTGACCGCCCGGTCAACTCCTCTGCCACCAGCCGCCCTGTGTCAGAGCGTCGCTTCAGCCCATCTTCTCCGACCTTCCCCTTCTAGATCATTGACTTTCTGACCTCGATTCCTTCATGAAAAAGTTCCGTCGATGATCCGTCCTTCACGCCAACATATCAGATCGATCATCTGACCAGCCGATTCATTGTGGCACCCCGGTCAATAAGGGTGCATCGCCATGTCCATAGATAAGTGCCTTGACGTCCTTCCCCATTTTGGTCTCCTTTTGGTCTTCTTCCACCCTCGCTTCCACTCCAGAGTGAATCCTCGTGACAGGGGGTGCTTCCGAGTTGTGAGCTGGTCGGAGGAGTCGAGGCAGCACCCACGGCGGAGCTCCAGCATCGCCCTGCTCCCTGGTGCTCCACCAGGTATAAGAGTTGTTTTATTGCTTTAATAGATAGAATTTCATTCCAGCATTTATTTCCAGTCGTTAGATTAGCTTTTAGTTAAGTAAATCATCTAGATTCGGTCGAGTCGTAGTTCGTCGGAGCTCCGCTCCGGCGACGACTCCCGTCCCATTCAGTAACTCTCCGACGCTCTAACCGCCCCCATTTCGATCCCCTACACGTTCTCCATCTCCCGATCATTCCCAACCAACCATAGCCTTGCTGGCTCTGCGAATCAAGGTCCCCCTCCTCCGCGTCGCCGGACCTCGCCGCCCGCATCACACCCTTTTGCTTTACAGCTTCAAAATCGGTCGAGGTCGAAGCCCTCGAGCCCCAGATCCTTTCTATGCAAGTTTGGAGTTCCACGAAGCCCTCCTGGGCGTTGTGGAACCAGGAACAAGGCTCCTGGAGGTCCCCCTCTTCGTCGACCTTGCCTGATCGCTACGGACCTCCAAGTGCTTCCATGAGGCCATTATTGGACGCGACGGAGACCCATGAAGGATTAGAGACCCTCGGCGGAGGGAATGGAGGCCGGAGGAGCGCGCAATCTCCGATCGAAGCTCGCCGGCATCGACCTTATTCCCAGTTCATTCACCCGCCTCCTCCGCCGTTGGATGAAGGGCCCTGCTCCAGATTCGCCCAGGATCGTCCGATGGAGTAGCGCCCAGACCGTTGGATCATCTCGGATGATATAATCTTCACCGCCCATCGCCAAACCGGTACCAGCTGTTGGATGAAGGCCACGTGGATAAGTGAAGACATCATCACCGTTCATCAGCGCCTCTTTGGGAGTAAATTGCTAAATCCTCCCCCGTCCTTTTTGTAATTATTATTTAGTTCTGTAAAATAGTTGTAACGTTAAAAATAATTGGGTTATTTGCATAAAACCCCCTTGTATTAAATGTATATTACGTTTAAGTCCTTCCCAGCCGAGTCACGTGTAGTCCCACGTAATCGGGGAAATTTTGCACAGAGACCCCTGGAGTTATTCAAAATTACATTTTGGTCCCTCTGAGTCTGGATCACGTATAGCCCCACGTGATGCGTTGTAAATTTTGCATTTGAGCACCTGACGGTTTTGTATATTGTGAAAAAGTTCCAAAATATTAAATAGATGTTTTATTTTTTGGTAAAATTACAACTAAGCCCCTGTCTTTTATTTTTGCAAAAATGCCCCTCTCAGAGTGTTTATTTTTATGTGCTTCATGTATTTATTAAAAACACTAGCATGCTCCTAAAAATCCACAAAAATTATGGTAAATGCTTTGTGCCTTGTAGATTCACCTACATTTTGTTTGGCCATTTTGTGCATTTTATCGATTTATTAAAATTGAAATATGAGTTATTTTTGCACTATTTGAAACAAAATACTAAAAAAATAGAAAATGTTTTTGAAAAATTACATAAAATTATATATGCTATAATTTGCTATTTATTGAGCCCACGAACCAAAAAACCCATAAAAAGAGTAAAAGAAAATTAAAAAAATTAGAAAACTCCAAAATTAAACAAAAAATATAAAAAACTCAACAAAAATACCAAAAATATGTTTTTCCTATTTTAAAATTATCTATATATTATTATTTATGTATTAAAATTAGTTTGGGTAATTTTGGGATCCATTTACTATTTTTAAAACCCAAATTAGTTTCAGATATTCAATTAATCCCATTTCAGGGATATTTTTGACATTACAAAATGCATAAAAATTAGAAAAATCCCAGAAAAATAACAAAAAAATTATAAAAATATAAAAGGCCTAAAAACATTGTATTTCTTACATTTTGGGTACTTATATATATACCTATATATTATATATCTCTCGCCCTCCTCTTATATATATATACATATATATCTATTTTCTATAATTACAAATATAAAAAGAAAATATAAAAAAGATATAAAATATAAAATCAAATAAAAATCATAAAAATAAAAAAATAAATAAAATAATAAAAAATATTAAAAAACCCACAAAAGAGGATTCATTTAAGGATGACTGGGATGTACATAAATACCTATAAACTACCCAGTTTTCTTGCTCTCTGTGGTTTGACCTCTACATGTTTAATACACTATGCATTTTATGGTAGAGTTAATAAATTTTAATTCACATTTTTTGGACTTAATTGACTTATTTATTATTGTGGGTTAAGTTCTGATTGATTGGGAGTTATTGAGAGGTCACCGCATCGACTATCGATCCGCCTCGTGGATTGATACGACCCTCGATTCTTCCCGTTCATCACCATGGGAGCGAGGTGATCGCCAGGATCGCCTCATCTGGAAATGTCTCTGTAATAGGTGCGCTGGGCTCAGATTCCTCAAGGTTCTCTAAGCAGGAGAGGTGTTCCGCCACCACATTCTTAACTCCAGGTTTATCCTTAATTTCAATATCAAACTCCTGGAGTAGAAGGATCCATCTGGTAAGGCAAGCTTTGGCATCCTTCTTGGCCATGAGGTACCGGATGGCGGTGTGATCTGTTAAGATAGTCACTCTAGATCCGAGAATATATGATCGATACTTATCCAAAGCAAAGACTACAACTAGCATTTCCTTCTCAATCACGTTGTATTTCCGTTGAGCGGCATCCAAAGTCCGGCTAGCGTAGTGAATGGAATACGACAATCCATCCCTCCTTTGTCCAAGCATAGCCCCCACGGCAAAATCAGAAGCATCCGTCATGATCTCAAATGGGAGGACCATCCCTTGAGTCACCATGAAGTGACTCTTCTCCAAAGACAAGACAAGGTTGACCTCTATGCAGCGCTGAAGCATACGGTCTAGGCAGTCAAGACAAGCATCAAGCCCATCGCCATAGACCGAGAAGTCATCCATGAAGACCTCTAAACAACCACCCACCATGTCCGAGAAAATGGATAACATGCACCTTTGGAATGTCGTCGGGGCATTACATAAACCAAAAGGCATCCGTCTGAAAGCATAAGTCCCAAACGGACAGGTGAATATCGTTTTGTCCTGGTCTTCGGGCGCAATGGCCACTTGATTGTAACCGGAGTATCCGTCAAGAAAACAATAGTGACTCTTCCCAGCTAGCCTCTCGATATTCTGATCAATGAATGGTAGTGAGAAATGATCCTTCTTGGTGGCATCATTCAATCGTCTGTAGTCCACACAGACCCTCCAAGAAGTGGGTACCCAGGTAGCTATCTCCTCTCCAGACTCACTCACAACTGTAGTGATACCCGTCTTCTTGAGTACCACATGTAACGGACTAACCTACTTGGAGTCGGAGATGGGGTAGAAAAAATCGGCGCTCCACCATTTTGATATTTCCTTCATGACCATATCTCGAAGATTTGGGTCCAGCCGTCGCTGGAACTCACGCGAGGGCTTAGCGTCCTCTTCGAGGTAGATATGGTGGGAGTACAGAGCTGGACTAATCCCCTGGAGATCAGCTATACTCCATCCTATCGCCTTGCGGTTTCTTTCAAGAACCTCCATCAGACGAGATTCTTGTTCTCTTGTTAAATCTGCTGAGATAATGACTGGGTGCATATCTGGATCGCCCGCAAGGAATCTGTACTTTAGCGACTACGGCAAGGGCTTCAATTCTGGGCAACTGGGAGGTGGCAGATCTAGCTTCTGATATGTCTGTGTGAAGGCTACCATGTCTGCAAGAGAGAACTCTCGCTGTGCATGAAAATCTGACGAAGGGAACCCTGCTGATATCTCTGTGAATTGTGCTGGCTCACTCTCCGTCCTAGCTGTCGGCTCAGAAGGAATCAGACATGGCAATAATCATCAAAGTCATCCCAATCAATGTCTGAATCCGAGGGATCTGAATCTGAAGAACACGAATGAAACTCTGCTTTGCCGCTCATCCCACAATTGTCAGCCTCAAATGTGCCCTCGTCCAGGGTTGTGCTCTCTAAACTCTCAACTGCCATGAGCTGTAGGTATGCTGAATCTACCGGCAAAGCGAGGGCTCGTGTTACTGGGTCTGTCCAAATGGATTCATCATCTGTCATCACAAAATCACACTCCTGGTGGACGTCTCGCTCAACCTCTGTCATCTGCTCGGTATCACTGGACTGCTCTGAACATGATGATTCTCTCGCTTTGTTATCGTCGATCGTCTCTATTTGTATACTCTCGCCCTCTACGCGAAAGTACACCTTCCCACTATCATGGTCGGTCACCGTCTTGGCAGTGGCCAAGAATGGTCATCCAAGTATATTGGTTGTATCTGTTACCGACTCAGGGATCTCCATGTCCAATACAACAAAGTCCATGGGGAATTTCATGCCCTGAATGGTAACGACCACGTCTCTCAACAACCCCTTCGACCTCTTAATCGACCTATCAGCAAACTGAAGGATTGTCCTGCTTCGAAGAAGAGGACCAAACTCGAATCGGTCGAGTAAGGCTGCCAGAAGGAGGTTGATAGAAGAACCGCTGTCTAATAGAGTACGATCAAACTACTGCTCCTGAATCTCGAATTTGACATAGGGAGCTCCTGCATCAGGTCTCTTGGCTGGCAATCTGATCTGAATGGCAAAACAAGTAGAACAGGTGACCACATGGATCTCATCTTTGCGGTTCCTCCTCTTCCTGCGGACTGTAGTCTTCTCTCTCAGGTTCTTTTGGAAAAGGGGGATGTGCTCAAGTGCCTCATGTAGAGTCAGCTGAATCTGAAATCTGTCAATCATCTGGTTGCTGAACTCTGACTGGTGTCTTTTTGGGATTTTCTCTTTTGTTCCCCTTCGCCAAGCGGAGTGCTTGAGGGAAGGGAACAGTAGGGGCCTCCTCAGATGGAGGACTAGGCAGAGGTTCCTGTGCCTGTGAAGGAATGGAATCCATACAATGATCATCATGCAACACATATGGACTCGAAGTGGATATAGAAACCTTTCCTTTATTCATTTTTTGTACTTTTTCTTATTACCACAATCTTGAGATACATAAGGTGGCAACACAACAGGTGGGAGCTCAATAAAAGTAGAAGTGGTGGCCTCAGTACCACCAACGACATCTGACTTCGTGGCATCAGCACCGCGCTCCGGATCTACATCAAGTGAAATGGTGGCATCAGCACCATGCTCTGGCTCTACATCAAGTGAAATGGTGGCATCAGCACCACCGTCTGCATCTGGTATCACGACGGCCTCAGTACCGTCGTCTGGATCTCCATCCTTGGTGGCATCAGCACCACCGTCATCAATATCATTGACAACGTCATCAGCACCACTACTCTCCTCATCCGGCGCTCCTGGTTCTTCGTGTGGTTGTCGCTCAGATGAGGCGCCGCCGGCTGGCATCCTACCGCTCCTAGTAGTCACGAAATCAGCATCACAAAAAGAAGTCATGTCACTCAAATAGTCACTAGGAGAGGTATCCTCTGTAAACTATACCTGATCAGACTTCCTCTTCATGTTGTTCGGATTCAGCTCGATCTGTGCAGGTATGGCAGCCTTGCCATTGATGATATCCCTCATCTCCTATCGGAACTCATCCATTTCCCGCTAGAAGGATGCTTGCTGCTCAGAAAGCAAGCGGGCGAGGTCATCTAGAGCTGGGTTCTCAAAGGCGGGTTCCTGAGAACCGGAAGTATTCCTCTGCTGGAAATGAGGTTGTTGCTGCTGAGAGTAGTGATGGGGAGGCTGGGAGTATGTCTGGTGAGGCTGCTGACGCTGCCTCCACTACTGTCCCTGATAGAAGGGACGAGGACCCTGCTGGTACTACTGGTGGGCATACTGGGGTTGTTGTTGCTGCTGCTGGCTGTTCTGATGGCCCTAAGATGGAGGTTGCTGCTGGGATGAGGTGCTGCCAGTGGTCCAACGGAATCCGGGGTGATCACGGTGAATCCCGGGCTGCTGTGGGTACCGGTCGTACCATATCCCATTGACTTCTATCAATGGCTCCTGCTCAACAGGTGGTGGAGGAAGAACTATCAGTGGCTGATCCGGCTGGTAGACCACCATCTGAGTCTCCTGAGATGGTGGCGGCAATGAGTAGTGCTGTAGCTGCTGGGCCGGCTCTGCCTGGATGTGATGAACCTGGTGGTACGTGGCAGAGGGTTGGGTAGAGCTGTTACTGCTGGGATCGGCCCATGACCTGGGAGGTTGCTGAGTGGACGGTTGTGCCTCCTGAAGGCATAAGATATGTGTCTTGAGGTCACTCATGGTCTTCGTCAAAAGGTCCATCTGTGCAAGACCTTGACTCTACTTCTTCTCAAGGATCTCGATGAGGTCCAACTTCTCGTTGATGATCCCCATGTCGGCAACGGTGGATTCGGCCTGAGCTGTGGCTGTTGACGGAGTGTGTGTACCGGCATCTATGCGTGAAATCCTCTGAAATCCAACTGCCTGTAGTGGGATCTTTGGCTGTGTGTAAACGCAGGATTGGGCCATGACTGTAGAGTTCTCTGCCATTCCCTCATAGATCTCCCAAACTACGTCTTCTCCCTTGGAGAAATAAGATCCACCACAAGAGGCATTTACAAGCCCGTGCAGCTCCGGTGTCAGCCCACAAAAGAAACTCTGAACCAAGTTGGGCTTTGATATGTCGTGATGTGGACATCGGTCAATGAGCTCTCTAAATCGATCCCAAGCCTCATGGAACTGCTCATTTGGGGTCATTGTGAAATTACTGATCATTGCTCGTGCTGCGTTGGTCCAGCCGAGTAGATAGTACTTGTTCAAGTACTCGTGCTGGAGCTGTGCCCAAGATGTGACATACCTCCCAAGGTGCTTCAGCCAATAGGCTGCTCTGTCAGCTAATGAGAACGGGAAGGCAATCATCTTGATAGTGTCCTCGTCCACAAATCTGTCGTGGACAGTGCTGTAAATCATCTCAAACTCCTGCAGATGGAGATGAGGCTCCTCGGTGGATAGCCCATGGAACTTGGGCAGTAATTGAATGTTCTGCGGGCGAAGCTCAAAGTTCCCAACAATGGGGGGAAGCTGAATCTATCGGTGGGTGAGGGTCACGACTGGGTTGTGCAACTGCCTAATGGTCATCGGTGGTGGCCTCTCCTAGTTAGGTTCTCCTCCTTCGCATGTTGCTTCTGGTATATCACCGCCACGTCCTCAGGCCTGTCTTCTCTTCCCTCTCACATCTGCACCAGCTCTCTCTTGACGTCACCCATGAATACTCCCTGGTCTCGGATCTGTCTCTGCATGGTCTCCAGGGAGACTAACAGTGAATTGTTGATGGCAGCTTGGTCATATATGAATGTTGGTGGTCCCTGCTCATCTGGGTGTTCATCTCTGCCGACCATTTCTTGGTTCTCTACAAAGGTAAAAGAACCCATCTTAGGTGCTGTCAAATGCTCTGACTGTGTGCTGCACTAAATTCTGACACCACTGGACTGATAGAAGAAGAAGGGTGGTCGAGAGGGAACAGGGTGGACGTGAACTCAGGCTCGGAGAGTGGGTATGGACTCCCCGAAGCCGACCTAGAATTTAGGAAGGAGTGCTCGACAGCGGTGCCACCAGACGTGGCCTAAGGGATCTCCTTCCCATCATTTTGATCTTGGAAAAAGGGCGGATGAGATCTGGAATGCAAACAAGATGTGAAAAACAAACCCTCAATTCACCTACACAACTCTGAGCTGATGACCGTGAAGGTTCGGTCAGTTATCCTGTCAGTTTTAGTTAGGTGATCAATCAATCTGTCAGAGCGATTAAGCGATGGGAACCTGATGCTCCTAGGAGATTGTCCCGAACTAAGGTTAGATCTTTCCCAGCCAGTATGAATTGCGGACCGTTTACCGGCTACCCGATCAATCCACTCTGCAAAGGACATCACAGTCCGCTTTACCGGTTACTGGAGAGATCCTCACTGGAGAACGACTAACCCCATAACAGTAGTCTGAGAGGAGTTCAGGTATGGCTCTATCCTAGTGTTCGGTTCACTCTCTCGCTGCAGATAAATCAACCAATGAGGGGGTTACTCTCCCCAAGACAAAATTTTTGAGAGTGAGGTGAATTTTATGGTCAAGTTTGCATTAGCAGTCCTAATTGTATGATTTTCACTTTTTTAGTGTTTTTCTGAATAAAGACAACGCCTGACGAATTTTCCGATCTCTTGGTTATTTTAAGTCCAATAAAACAGGAGAGGAAGTCAGAAAAGCCGATGCGCGATCAAACACAATGATGCATGCAGAGATAGAAATGTGTACCTTGCTCAAGCACTCTACATACAGGATGATCCACACATAAATTAAAGACAGAATTAAAACTACCTATATGATGCAAGAAGAAATCGGCCTTAGACGAAAAATTCTACACGAGAAGAACAATAGCTAAATGGTCAACAAGAGGAGTCGGAGTCTGGCCTCTGATGCTGATCGATGTCCGCCATAACGGATCCTACCAGCGCTGTATACGACCTCTAGCGGTACGTGACTCCTCAGGTGACCAAGATAGCTTTTTCTTTTGTGATTCATTAATTAGGTCCACTTACGATCTATAGGCACATGCAAAATATTAGGTGTGGGGTCTTAATCAATTACGTCACAATTACAATAAAATCCTAAGTCTATGGGCCAAAATCTTCGTGAATCAAAATTAAAGAAAAACGAAGAAAACAAAACCGGCGAAAAACCGCGAAAGTAGACGAGGCCCCCAAGGGAACAATCCCTCGAGCACTGGACCTCGTGAAGTGTCGAAGTGTCTAAATGTCCTGAATATTACAAGTTATGAGTCACTCTCTCTCACACATTACACAAGAGTATATGCAGAAAAGAAACTAGAGCTAACTACAAATTTCTCTAAGTCTTCTTCGTGCAGGGGTAGCAGGTTGAAGCCGGCTTCACGTCGGTGCTCAGGCACCTAGGGAAATGCACCTCCCTCGATCTGCGGTACCTCACACAGCCAACAAAGAGGGTGGTCAGATAGCTCAAAATATATATCAAAAATAAGGGAAATAAATGAGGCAAAAATTGTAGACAAGTAATATTACAATCAAAAAGTCGATCTATACGTTGTTGCTCCCCAGCAACGGCGCCATTTGATTAACCGCAAGATATCGGGGTCTAATTATCTCACACAAGGCGGAGACAAAGTCGTTGTGGTGACCCTCGATAAATCCCAGCTAAATCAACAATTAACCCACAACAACAATCAAATAATGAAAAGTAAATGTGGAGTTAAAATTTATTATAACTCTACAAAAATGTGTATAGTGTGCAAGTGTGTAGAGTGTCGAACTCAGGGAGCAAACATGTAGAACGAGGCAATAATGCTCAAGGTTGTGACTGTGATGTATTTGCCTATAAGTGCTATTTTTTTGGGTTTTTAATTTTATATTTTTTTATTTTATTTTTCGATTTTATATTTTTATATTTTGATTTTTAATTTCTGATTTTATATTTTCTTTTATATTTTATTTTTAATATTTTCTTTTCTTTTAATAGAATATATATACAAAGAAGGAAAAGGAGATATAATATATAGAGAAAAATAAGCAAAAATAAGCAAAAACCAGGAAATAAAGTCTTTTTGTGCTTTTTATATTTTTCTAATGTTTTTGTGATTTTTCTATATTTTTCTTAACTTTCTTGGTATTTTTAGAGTCAAAAATACTGAAAACAGTGGATAAAATAAGGGGTTGGAACTAAAATGAGGATGAAAAATATCAAACAGAGTTCAAAAATCCTCAAACTAAATTTAAATAAAAGAGAATAAAAAGAAAATTCAAATATAAAAATTAGTTTTTTAAGATTTTCTTGGTTTTTTAAGATTTTTATGAATGTTTTTTAGAATTTTGTTATTTTTAAGAGTTTTACTTTGAATTTTTTAGTGATTTTTGGAATGAAGTTAAAAGACACAGAAACACACAAAAGGTGATTTTTTTAGAATTTTTTCAAGGGGTTTTAATATTTTTGGTACTTTCTAATGCAAACATTAGAGAAAATGCATGTTTTTGAATTTTTATAAATATGAAAATGCAAGAAAAATGCAAATTAAAAATATAGCGTGAAAGAGCAACTAAATAGGAAGCTATGGTATTTTTTGGTGATTTTTAATATTTTATAGATGCATGAAATAAAAAGAGACAACAAATGAAAAATATACTACTGGTAAGGGCATAAATGTAAATATCTAGAAACTCAGGGGCCAAAGTGCAATTTTCCACAAAATATATAACTGATAAACAAAATTCCAGTACTAAACGCAAATACACAAACCCGCAAGGGTACGCCTGCAAAAATCCCAGACCGCACGTGACTAGCACACGCCTGGCGAGGACCGAAAAGCAAATAACAAAACTTGAGGGGCTAAGTTGCAATTTTACCAAAAATATTACACTTGATTAAAAAGTTTCTAGACTAAAATGAAATATGAAAACCCATAAGCCACAAAATGCCCACCACCCCACGTGCACGGGTCACGTGAGGTGACGTGGACAAGGACCTAAATGCAAATAAGAAAAGTTCGGGGTTCTAAATGCAAATATTACACAATATTTATAACTGCAAATGAAAGTTTATAAACTAAATTTTAAATACAAAAATCACCAGGGTTTCAAATGCAAAATACCCAGGCAGGGCGATCCAACGGCTGAGGGCGCTCCACTTGCCACGTGGCGAGCAGCGGGCGGCGGATGACGTTTTGGCAATGGTCGGCCCAGATTAGATCCTCGGGGATGATCAGACGGCTGGCGGTGCGCACAGATCCAACGGTTGCTGTTTAAACTAGAGCGCGACCAAGATCCAACGGCGGCGAGCCGTGGACGAAGAACAGGGAAGCAACGCTGGCGAGGCGAGCTTCCCCGCTCCAGATCTCGACCCTTCGATGGACTTAAAGCTCCAAAATAGGCCGGACAGCTCCTGGGGTCGTCCCCTATCTCCCGGGGGCTCCAAAATGCTCCGGCGGTGGCCAGAGCTTGCTGGAGAAGGCGACGGAGCTGGCGGGCTCCTGGACCTCCAGCGAGGCTCAAAATGAGCCCCAAGCTCTCTTTAGCGCGCTTAAACCTGCAAAAAGGCGTGAGAGAGTCCGGGGAAAAATGCCTGGACCCCACGATGGCAGAAAGGAGGCGTGAAGTGGTGGCGCGGTGTGGGTGGTCGGAGCAAGCTCCGGCGAGGGTGTGATTTGGTCGATTCGATGGGTGAAACTCTGAACTAACGGGATGGATCGAATGCTAGGACTACTGGGAATAAAATAAGCAAAGAAAATGAAGAAAAATAGAGACATCAAAGGTGGTTTACCTGAGGTAGGAGGGACCTCGATGTCGGAGTTGGCGGAGGTGGTGGAGGTGCCTCTGGCCATCCTCGACTCGCTCAACGACGGGGGAATGGAGCTGTCACCTCCAGGTACCCGTGGAGCTCGAAAAGGACGGAGGAAGGTGGACCAAAGGGACTCGAAATTCAAAAGAGAAGTCAGGGGTTCATATAAGGGATTGACGACCGGGCTCCATAGACCGAGGGAGAACGGGGGGATCGATGATCTATTCCACTAAAAATCGAGAGGGCGTGAAAGAGGGATGCTCGAGGAGCAAAAGTCAAGAAGGGTGTTGTGCGAAATGGTGCAAGAGTCGAGCTGGAAAATTCGACAAAAACTGGTGAAAAAAGAGGTCCGACAAAGTGGCAGGCGGGGAGGACAACCAGTTGACTGGGGGGTCAACGTTGACTGTCACCTGGTTGGTCCACATGGACCAACCAGGCAAAACCCCGCGAAAAATAATTAAAAATACATTTAAAATTAGTAAATGGATTTATTATTTTTAGGTTATAAAATAAAAAATATTTGTTATTTTATGAAGTATTTTAATATGATTTTTAATTATTTTTATGAGGTATAAAGATACAAGTTACCTTCTTAGGCCTATATAGGTATATATCTCCATATATTTTATTAATTTATTTTTATTTTGTATATTTAATTTTATTAATTTTATTTATTATTTTATAAATTTATAAGAGATTTTTATACACTTAAATCTATTTTTATTTTATTTTTCTGATGTATTTTATACACTTAATAAAACATAAGTATATTCTATGTAGGTATATTTATAGGTATTGTACCTATGTATTATATACATGTGTTTATTTTTGTATTTTCTTGAGATTTTTATTCTGATTTTAATGCACACAAATATTATAAAGAATATTTACAAAATTATAAAAATATAAAATTATGAAATAATGAATAAACAATAAAATGAATATTTTAATCTGTACAAGTATACTATAGGGGTCCAAAACTCAACTTTCAAACCGTAACTCCGCAAAATGCGAAACCACCTTTATTAAATAGCTTATTTAAAATTATATAAAATTAAAGGTGATTTTGATGCGTTTCGAGTTTTTATTTGCAAGATACAGGTCTGGGAATTTGGAATTCTGGCATCTTATTGAGATCATAACTTTTTGTATGTACAATTTTTTTGTATGAAATAAATTTTGTATTTTTCTTTATTTAATTATCTACAACTTTCATTTACAAAGTTTCTTTATTTGAGGTATAAAAAGTGGAACCAAAAATAGGTCCCAAGATGAATAAAGAATGAAGGTATTTTTATTATATTCTGGCCCTTATCTTCCCTACTTATTCCTTGTCGACCTAGTCATTGAGATGCCTAGGTCTCAGGGTTTTGGGTCATAAAATATTTACAACATTTTATTCTTTTCCTTTCCTTTTCTTTATTCTTTTATTTTAGCTTTAAAAACAGTATTTTATATGCTATTTACACACACATGCATGAACGCTAAAATGCGGGATTTAGAGGTATTTACATGCATTTACCAGGGTTTGTGAGGCCAAAATGATAGAATAAAGATGATGAAATGTGGATTCATCATAGGGTCATGCAAGACTTTGAGCATGGGAGCATGTTCCTGGCGGTTTTGTGAATGATGGTTGGGGATGTTGATGTCACCTCTTGATAATTGTGAATTTTGGTGACATCGAAGGTTTCCTGATTCGGTTCTTTGTATGTTTCAAGTATCTCATGAATTACTACCGACTCAAAGATTGAATCACTAAATAATCATGACGTTTCTCAGAAATATAGTCCAACTCATCATAAGCTCCAAAATCACGATCCCTCAAAGGAGCTGTATTAAGGTGAGAATCAGAGGTTTGTCCAACAGTCGATCTCTCAGGTGACTCTCTTAGGGTTCATGTCTGTGTTTCGTAAGGAGAGGTCCGATCATGTGTCGTGGTTGTCTCCTAATCAAGACTGTTGATTTCAAGTCGGGTTTCCTCAAAGCAGGTCGTATCATTGAAGGTTTGATCACTGTAATCTTAATTTGGGAACATGATGTTCTGAGTCTTACAATCCACAATCGCCTTAGCAGAGGCTAAGAACGGCTTTCCTATAATGATATGAGACTCAAACAATCCTCCGTGATGCTCGTTGTCAAGGACAATAAAGTCCACTTTGTGTTTGTCACCTCAGAAGTTTATGACGACCGAAACAATCCTCCTTGGTCTTTTGGTGGATCGATCAGGCAACTAAACGATCACCCTAGTCTTTTTTAGTTGTCCGAGTTTGAGTTGGTCAAATATGGACTCGAGGAGGATGTTTAATGTAGAGTCATCATCTAACCGAACCTGAGTGAATGTAGAATCCTTAATTTCACACATTATTTTAGTTAACCACTTGACTTTACTGCTCTTAGTTTTTCGATTCATCACTAAAGAACTGGCCATAGATATGATATGATATTCAGTACCGGATCGCTTCTTGCCCGTCTTTCTAGGGTTTAATCGGTTCTTTACAAATCTTTTAAGATCGGGCATGTATCTATGGCCTTGATTAATGGAAGTTCTAAGATTAAACTTTTGTAAAATTCTTCATTTCCTTTTTTTTTGCTTTTTTGATTTTTTGGGTATTTTCGGTATAGTGGTCAATGGTCAGCGGTGGTTGTGACTCCATCTATACAAGAGATGTCGGTGCCTTGGTATCATTTCTGTCCTCGAGATCATCTGAACTTGAATATACCTTGATACCCAATTTAGCACATTCTATTTTTTCTGCTTGCAATGATTTTCTGAATCCATTCCTCATTTCTTCCACATTTCTTTTGATTTGCGAGTATTCCTCTTCTGGTGCTTGCTTGGGAAGCGTAATGGAATGGTTGGACCGATTCTGCTGAGAGGTTAGGTTCCATACTCAGCTACCTAGACATAGGCACACATTTCTGAGTTGAGTATGAGTCTTATTCTACAATAGTTTGAGCCTCATAACTGGGTGTCAAACGATAGTGGGAAGGTGGAGTTGGATCCCGAATCCAATTCTCTGTGTATGAGGCTCATTGAGTGCAGAACAAGAGGTCATGTCAGAATCGAGCCAATTAGGGTGAATATAAGGTGTAGGCCTCTCTATTTGGTCGTTAGAAGGAAGTCTTCGGGTCGAAGGTGTATAGGTGTAATCTTGACCCATGCAGGTCGACCGATCATCATTCTCAACAGTTGTTTGCTTAAGGTACATGTCATAATAACTAGCAAATCTTTGGGTAGAGGGTGCGCTAGACTGGTATGGGAGGATACCGGGAGGGTAAGAATGCGTAGAAGGTGAGGAGTATGAATAAGGGGCAAAGTCGGGTGAGGTGGTGAAGTCGATCGAAGTTCTGACTTCAGGGTTTGGATACGAGGTGGATCGGGAGTACATGGTGGAATGGAAAAAGAAGAAGATGATGATCCAAATAGGGAGCGAAACAAACACAAGACAAAACAACAAAACAAACCAGTTGATTCACCCACTCGACACTTGTGAAGGCACGTCAGGGTTCGACCGCTTATCTTTTCAATTTTAGTTTAATGACAAAATAATCTTGAAAATTAAGTGGAGCTGTTAGGTGCCGAAATATTTCATAAAGACTGTCCCGAGTTCATACAACTAGTTTCATCTACTTTCAGTTAGTATGGGTGTGAGTACGGACCGTTAGACGGCCACCCGTGTTACTTGAGGACGGAGTCGTAGATAGTGTCCTCTAAACCACCCACTCTGCTAAGAGAAGTACAGACCGTAGAACAGCTACCCATGTTACCTCACTGAGAAGTAGTTAACTGATTTTTGAAAATAGTATTCTGAATGAATATTTCGCAGTTTTGGCTCTACCCTAAGTGTGTAATCCTGTCCTTACAAGCAATGAGTGGGTTTTTCTCCACCAGTCAGGCTTGATTTTAGGTTAGGTTATTTACAATCACCTTGATTAGCAGTCTCAGTTTTAGATTAAGGTTATCACTAAGGTCTTTATATGAGACAGAAATTCACGCCTAACGAGCAGTCCTGATTCCTTTAATTCCTATGTTGTAAAAACTGAGGAGGGAGAATAAAAAAAAGCCAATGCAAGCGTAAATCAATGATGCATGCTTAAGAACTAGACTTATAATGATTCCTCGCGTTCTTTATACGGGATGCAATACAAGAAATTTTTAAAATTTACACTAAATGTTATGCACAGAGGAAAGGCATCCTAGGCAGATAGTTCTATTAGAGGGAAGAATTGATTTCAATTTATCTAATGTTGAACGATCTATAATGCGTATAGTTAGTGAAAGTGTGTCCAAAAATTTACGAGCACAATCAAGAATAATTAAGTAAGCGTATATGTGCCTAATTCCTACATCACTCAAGTCGGGTCCCAACCACACAGAAGGGGTTGAAATAGACCCAACACGCCACAAAGAAGTCCGGTTCAAATTATTACAAATTAACAGGGTTCAGAGAGAGGGACCCTGTAAATAATGTAGAAAATAAACTAACTAACTCTCTCTCTAAAAAATGAAAATCAGTCTTCTTTGTAGACCCTTGAATTATATCCACAAATCGCCCTGAGCTATTTGCAAAGAGAGAAGATGTGGTGAGTATATGTAGAGAGAGATATGCAAAATGTAATAACAAAAATAAAATGCAAAAGAAAGAGAAAAATGACACAGAAATTAATTTCATGAAAATTAATTATAGAAACTAATCTAAAATCCTAAAAATACACAGTCTACCGGCAACGACAGCATCTGATGAGCTCGAAAATCGCCTCTTTAATAATAAAGAATTGTAGTATAAGAGACAAAATTCGATTCAACAAAAACCACAATCTTTGAATGTTGTGGAGTATTTTACTTGGTAAGTATACCAAGGTCAAACATAGAGAATGATGATTTTTAGTTACGTAGTTTAAATTAATTTAAATAATTAAATAAAAGTTCAATTACTTTCTGTGTCAGAAAATAAAGAGAAAATATGATAATGAAAATACAATGAAAAATAAAAAAGAGGATGAGCGCATGATCTGTGAATTTATATGATTTACTTCCTCAAAGAATTGATTAATTAATCCTAACACAGATCGAATGAGATTCAGGAGATAAATTTTCAATCAAGTTGCAGGTCAGGGGATTAATCGATTAATTCACACTCTTGCTAATTAGGTCATTGGTAATTTTGAAGCTTAGTATGTACCCAGAAATTCCTATGATTTATTTCTCAAATAGATGAGCGATTAATCCAAGGAGATAGAATAATCCTTAAATGAGACCCTACAAAGATTAAATCCTCGAATAATGATCAAATTTCTCAATAAATACTCAACAAGGAATCAATTTCTCCTCCTCTGCGATATTCGTGCAAAGATAAATTCGATTAATTGAAGCTCCTACGCAGATCAACTTCTCAATAGGTAGTTATCAAATGATTCAGGAGAATCAGTCTCACAAAATATTCTTAATCGAGCTCCTGCAAGTTATGTCAAAGATTTTTTAGAATAACTGCACAAATATATCGATAATTGAGCCTACACGTGTCAACAAAAATCCACAAATAATAATCATTAAGAAACAACCTCAAATCTGTCCACAAATTATGCAAAGTAATAGAGCATGAAATAAGCTTCAAAATGACGTATTATATGCTAAAATCGGAGTTTGAACGAAATTTATTCTAAAATAAAGATCTAGGGACTAAAATGCAATAAAAATAATTGTTTCCTTATCAAATAGGTCCATGGAGGACCTATTTGCAATATTAAAAACTTGAGGGGCTTTTGATGTAATTTTTCGAGTACGTCACGTGCTGGCGGCACGTGACGTTGATGTCAGCAAAGGAGGGGGCCACTTCGTGCTTTGCAAGAGCAAGGGGGCTTGGATGAAAATTACCCCAACCTCATGTGCTTCTCACGTGAGGGGAGGTTCAAGGGCACCAGGCGACGAGCCCCGCGTCGGGCAGAGCGAGAGTGGAGAGGCGCAGCCCACGCGCAGGAGAGAGAGGTAGAGGTGGATGCGACCGGGGCACAGGTAATGGTGTTCGCTCCTCCGTGTGCGGTGAAGGGATGGAAGGTGGTGGTTGCCAAAAAGGTAGAAGATACGGATCGATGGTGGCGAACAACGAGGGAGGCACCCCCGCGCGGCAAAGGAGAGGCACGAAGGGCATGGTTGGAGCTCGAGGGCGACGAGGCGTGAAGCTGAGTGGAGTGGCGATCGGCTGGAATCGGTGGCTCCTTCAGGTGGCAGCGAGGCGGAGGAGCTGGAGTGGCTATAGTGCATTGGAGGACGGAGGTCACGAGTGGAGATGGACCTGTAGACGTTAGCCAAACACAAACCAAAGTAGGAAAAGGAGGGGGGACTGGGGTTACTGCTGGCGAAGAACTCGGAGCGGAGCTCCGACCTTTGCAAGGTCGGAGGCAGGGAAGGTGTGAAGCATTTGGAGATGAAGGGGGCTGGGATCAAAGAAGTGCAGACGGAGGCGGAGATGTGATGGTGGCTAGGCGATGGTGGTGAAAAGATCAAGCAGGGGGGTCGCCTGGGCTTGGATTCATACCTGGCACTCCGAGTTCTTCGCTCGATGAAGGCGGCAGAACCTTCAGAGCTCTGCTGCAGTCAAAGACACACATCGTCGAAGGGATTTCTCCTTCGGATCATGCCGATGGATGGATTCCACTCACGTCTTCGCTCAACGAAGGGGATGATCGCTATCACCTAATCGTGACCCTGGAGCTGGAGGGTGACGCTTCTCCTTGAAGATGGCAGATAGGCTAGTGAGGTACGGTGGGCGACTTTTATAGGAGGAGGGGAGATACCATAACAATTATTAGCGAAGGAACGATTGGGCGCAACCGTTGCGGGATGTGAGAGGGGTGATGGAGGCTTGTTGTCTGGTGTTACGAGCGATGATTACGCGAGGGGTCGCGGGCAACCGCAACAGCTAGAGGAGGAAGAAGCGGGGGTGAGCGGTGCTGAGAAAGGGAGGGGGCGGAGGTCACGTGCGGAGCACGTGACCGAAGTCGGGGTGACAGGTCACGTGCGCTGCACGTGACTGAGGGTAAGTAAGAAAGGAGAGAGAAAGAGGGGTGCCATGTGGCTTGCCTAGGGGCCACCACATGTCACCCAAAAAAATTAAAATTAAAAGAGATATACAAATAAAAAAAGAAATAGAAGGATATCTCATATCAAAAAAATATCATGAAAGTTGCTCATCACGTTGAGATCTACAACTTTCATGAATGAATCGAGAACAAAAGAGGTCATCTATAAAAAGTTTGTTGGTGGTCTCTGTGTATAGAAATCGACTTTTGGAGTTTTGCAATTTTTTTGATTTTTGAAGGGGATAAAAAATCTATAAAAAAATACGATAAACTACACATTAATCCATTTTTTTGGATTTTAATAAATAAGAAAATAGAAAATAAAATAGAAATAATAAGTAAGAGATTTTTGTACAAACACACAAAGGTTACTCAAACTCGGTCACTTTCTTTGATTTCAATCCTGATCTATATTTTGATTTTTATGCTGCTTGATAAAACTTTTATCAAAGAACACAAATGAAAAATAAATAAATTAAAATAGGTTAAATATGTACATAAAAACTCAAGTCAAAAATTGCAAAAAGATAAAATGCGCAAAAGAGGCCCAAAACCCAACGTTCACATATGATCTTCGAATTTTATGAAATTGGTCTTGTTTTGAAAATATTTGAAAATGGAGTACTTTAAAAATGAGTAGACCAAAATTGGATACTGTATGAGGAAGATATATGTATTTTAGTCTGTCTAATGTGAAATTAGGTTTTGGGTTTATTTGTCACTTATTTGAGTTAGTAATTTTTTTGTGTTTTATATATATTCCTGTTGTTATATCTACCTAACGGAGGTAGTTTCAGGATAATCAGAGTTAGGATGAATTAATTAAAATTTAAGAAAGTTAGCTGCTTTTTAGGTCAATTTACACTTGGATTTTTATTCTTTATTTTATGCAATTATGCGTGATGAAATGCGAATATTATTTACACATGTATGAATGTTAATGATGCTATATTAATTATTAAATGCATATGAATTTTGGGAAACATAGCCTAATTGACCAATTTTAGCATGTTGAATCTGAGATTCATCATGGACCCATGAAGAACCCCCACAATCTGCATGTAGTCGAGTGTCTCCTTCATCCTATCAATAACTTTACTAAATTGCTTCTTGTGTTTCCAGAATACAGAATGCTCACATAACTCCAGCTTGGATCCCTTGAGATCCTCGATGAAACCCTTCTGACTGAGGATATTCATCCTCATTTGACTCATGCGTCTCAACCGCATATACGACCACAATTCTGACTCTGCTCTCACGTCTTAGAGCAAGACTACAACAGAACCCATAATTGTAGACCCCAACATGATGCATAGGGTCTTCTATTTGTTGCCCTTAATGACAACCACCATGAGTTTAGCAACCTGCATAACTCCACCTTCAGCATTGTACCTATATCCCGTAAGGTCCAAGACTCCAAGAGGTATCATGTTCTTTCCCAAATAAGGAACATGGTGTGCTTCTATCATTGTCTTCACGACTTCATCATTCATCTTGATCTTCATAGAGTCGATCCCTAAAATCTTACACACTACATCATTCACGATGATGATATTTCTACCATCTATCTTCTCATAGGCGCAGAACCAATCTTCATTGAGAGTCATATGGCATTAACAACCTAAATTAACAATCCATGTGTTTTCATCGTCTTTTGATCTGTGATGGTGAGAACCAGATAATCTTTGGAATATGTGCTTCCTTGAGCCATGACATCAACAGTGTCTTTCCCTTTCTTCTTCGAGTGATCCTTGATGAATATGTTATTCACAATTCTAATTAACTAAAAATAGAGCTCTGTCTCAAGTAACTAAGTGAATTTCGATGTTTATAATTCATAATTGGTATTCATGCACTTGTAAGTATTTTGCATAAATGGTCATTTTTATTCAATATTCATACATTCACTTGTAAAATAGTCTAAATTCACTCATTTTTAATAATTTCATTGTAACTCCAATTGACATAAACAAACTCCATTATTTACATACCATCCATATTATCAATAAAAATCCAAAAAGTACTAGCATATATATATAAGCCTAAATCCTAGTAAGAGACTGAAAGGCCGTATAGTCAAATATCTCTCACATATAGTCTCTATGAACCAATACTCACTTTTGAGTTAAGATATGCTCAATTATCTACAAACAAAGATCAAATTCAAAAGAATCGGAGTTTCATATGTGAAACTTAGGTTTTGGGATCGAATTATATATTGTACATTTTACTGATTTGTCGTGATTTCATGTACATATTTAACTCTTTTTGATGTGGTTATTTTTCATTTCTTAATTTCATAACATATTTTAACTAATTATATAAAAAAAAATTTGAAAATATCAAAAAAACCACAAAAAGGAGAATTTCTGACTTGTGTATATTGACTAACTCATTTGTAGATGTTAACATTCCTAATTTATTTCTAATTTCTATTAACATAAAAATCCAAAAAAATGTATTTGTGTCCATTGCATTATTTTACATCATGTTTGATTTTTTATATATTTATTCATTTACAGAAAACCAAATAAAATTACAAAACACTAAGAAATCGATATTATATATACTTAAGCTATCATGAAAAAAATTCGTAACTTGCATACATAATCTCATATGCATTTTATTCCTTCATGAAAGTTATAGAATGCATTTAGTTAAATATTTTTTCTTTAGGGTATTTTTTGCATTTGATGCCGTATGCTATTATTTATTTATTTTCTTTATTTTCCATACATGGTCAACAAGTCAACCTTGTACATGTGATTGCACCCAATTCACCCACCTCAGTGCCTTGGTCAAACCCACATTCGCTCAGCCAAAGCCCCTTGTCTTGTAGGGCCTCCTCTTCTAATCGTTCGATCAAAGTCGATCCAACCACCCCTATCTTTTTAGCCTTTCTCCTAGCCTCCTCACGTGCTGCTCACGTGAGGGTCTTTTGACCGTTGGATTGAGTTGATCAAATGGCCTCCCCTTCATCCCCTTCCTCTAGTTGTCCTCCCCATCGGTCGAGCCACCCTATACTCTACCTCATCTCAGATTCTCCATGAACCCACCATCATCCATCGTCGTTCACCAGCCATCCTTTCCCCTTATCCCTTCCAGAACACCACCTGAATCCCTTCTTCTTCGTGAGATCAACCACCCAATCATAATCTTAATCGAGCTCCCCGATGTCCTCGTTTCTAACCACTTCCAGGAATCCAACGATGATGGCTCCCAACACCATCGCCTCTCTGATCTTCTTCCTCCCTCTATCGTCTCCAACCACCTATAGCAAACCCTATCTACCTTAATCCTATCTTCGTCCCCAACAACCAAGCCTTGTAAACCTAATCTCGTACTCCATCGTGACATCAACCCAAACCAATCCTCGACTCTGATCCTCCCTTGTCCCTATTTAAAACCCACATCGCTATCGACCGCAAATATCTGTCATCTTTAGGGATAATTCACCAGCATCTAAGCTACAACTTTGGTGACGGGGGGAGGAGTACATTGCGAGCGACAACAGTCATCTAGAGGCGCAATCCAAGGTGCTCCGGGCACCTTGTTGTTGTTCCATCACCAGGAGTAGGTCGTGTTCGTGTCAATTGCCTATACTCCAGCAAAGATTGGAGTTGAGGGAACTCAAGTCATGACACAAAGTCGAGTTATTATCCTCCAAACCTAGGAAAGCATCCATCTCTCAAGCATACCACCACCACCTCCTCCTCATCCTCCTTCTCCCTCTTCTCATTTTCTTCACCTTCCTCTTTCTAATACCCATCTCTTTCGATCCATCACCCCTCTTACCTATGACGCTATCACCCCCACCTTTGTGATCTTCTGCTTCCCTTATACATGCGTAATCTTCCATCCCCGGTCGAGTTTGTGGCTGGAGACTCGCTCCTTTCCTCTATCGTGTGCTATAGGACAACCACCCTCACCTTCCCCTTCCATACTTTAACGCCTCAAACGTAAGTTGTAATCTCAAGTCGATCTACCTCTTGCGGGAAGATCTCAAATTTTCTGTAGGACTTGCAACATATCAATACCGAATCGCGGCCGTGGTTGAGCTCCACCTTCCGAGCATGGAATGTCCTTTATCGTAGGTGAAGGAAGAGCTCCATCGAGAAGAGAGGAGGAGGATCCCCCGAGCGTACAGATTCCCTTTTGATGAATCCATGATTCATACACTCTATACAGAAGTTTTAGCAAAATCTCTTTAATAATTCACTAACTAAATTCCTTAAAATAAATTAATTAATATTTACTAATTGTGTTTAAATTTGGATTAAAAGATGTAAATAATTAAACCTTTCTGCCCTGATTGAGATTATTATGTTATGTACAAAAATCACTATTTTTATCCTAATTCTTTCTCTAAATTATTCTTTAATTAGTTAACTAATTTGGTATAAATAATAAAAACCCATAAAAAATCAAAAGAAAATATAAAATATGAATTTGTGTATTTTGCACATATTTTATCTTTAGTGTTTTTATTTTATCTTTTTCTAACTTACAAAAAATCTATAAAAATTAGATTAATTATGTATATATTGTATATAAATTAATCCACTAATTAAAATCAAATTTAAAAAACAAAAAATACAAATCACAAAAATGTAGTATTTTATTATTTATATAGTACCTCTAAAAATATTTGTTGTGCAGTTGACCTCTTTTGATTTTGGGTCCTTCACGAAATTACTAGATCTCGTCGAGACGAACAACGTTTGTGCAAAATCCAACTACTTCACCTACTTCATGTTGACCACTTTTCGATTTGACTTCATTTACTATCTCTTTCTGATTTTTCTTTGTTTTTTATTTATTTTTATCTTTATTTAATCTTATATTTTATTTTAATTTTATTTTTTTAATCTTATTTTACTTTTTTTATTTTAATTATTAACTAATCTCTCTCTTTCCCTCTCTTTCTCTCTCTCCTTCCCTCTTTTCTCTCTCTCCATAGTAGCATAGTCACGTGCGCAGCATGTGACCCCCCTCTCTTGCCTCCTTTCCCTCCACCAGCACATGTCGCGCATGTGCTACCTTCCTCATCCACGTGCACGTGTCACACACGTGCTCCATCTCCTCCCCTCTTGCCGTCTTCCCGCCTCCACATTCTCTTGAAACCACCACTGCCCCCCGCCTCAACTCCCATCGTTGCGGCATCAAGCACCACCTCCTCTCCCATAACTACTCCCCCTCACCTCCTATAAAAGAGCCCAAACTCCACCACCGACGACTATCCATCGTTCATCAAGAAAGAGGGAGCTCATGTCCTCGCTGGTGACAGCAGCCGAAGCCTCGGTGATGACTCCTCGGCATGATCCAAGGAGCTAGAGCTCCTTGTCTTTGGCAGACCCATATGCCACTCGAGCTCCAGCTCTGGCGACTGTCGAGCGAAGACAGGTTTAGGTCACGTGACCATACGACCACCTTCCCCAGGCGATTTCCTCCACCCCCGACCGCCTCCTTCTTCCCAAGTATGCCCATTCCTTCCGACTCTTCTTCCTGCATTGACCTCGCCATCCCAGACCATCCTCAACTACTTCCTTCTTCCTAGATCCCCGGTCACCTCCGACCTTGAGAAGGTCGGAGCTCCGCTTCTCGGTCCTCTTTTCTCCTTCACCTTTCCTCTTTCGCCAACGCCATTGACCGCCACATCCTCCACGTCCATCTTACGTGTGCCCCTCACCGTCACCGACCACATCAAGCTCCACCCCTAGATGTGTCACTCTTGTTGTCATCTGAGCTCTACCTTGCTAGCCCTCCACCTCGGTGGCCTCAGTCGCACAACAGTCCTCAACCGCATCGACACCCACCGCCCAAGCCTCTGCCCCCACCGACACTCTCTATCGTCGACCAGCAGTCGTTGGAATAAGGGATCCAATGGTCTTTGTGTCTCCATGTCGACTCCCCCCCCCCGCCCCGAGCCTCAGCCCAAACCTTGAGGCTCGGGTTGGGCCAAGCTTCCACGCACGCCACATGGCACCTCAATTGGCGTTCCTCTGCAACAGACATGAGGCTGCCATTGAGTCTCTCTCTCCTGTCATCTGGAGGCTCGGGCCATCCGAGCCTAAGCTTCACCGTCGAGCCCCAGCTTCCTCCTCCGAGCCTCACTGCGCACGTGCAATGCACATGCGATAGTGGGAAAATTGCAGTCTAGACCCTACCCTCCTCCATAATTGTAAAAGGGCCCCGCCTATTGGGTAATGCCATACAACACGTGCGCAACATGCGTTATCGTGGAAAAATTGCATCATAACCCCTTCGATTTTCAATATTTACAGATAAGTCCTCTAGGGCATATTTAAAGAAGAAAATATTTACTGTTATTATAATATAGTCCTTGACATTTCATTTTAGCATATCTTTTCCATACGAACTCCGATTTTAGCACATAATATGTCATTTTAAAGCTTTGCACTATCATTTTACATATCTTATGAACTAATCTGAAGCTTTTTTATAATGATTATTATTTGAGGATATATGATGATTTATGCAGATTGATCATTGACATATTTTGTGCTATTGAGAAAATTATTGATTTATTTTTTGTAGGGACTTGATTTAGGATTTTAATGTGATAAATTGTCATTGATCTTTTTATTTTAGGGATTAATCTTTACAGGGGCATGATTTAGGAGGAATCAATTCATTCGCTTGATACCTTATGAGAATTCATTTGAGAAGATCTAACTTGACTAATCCATGTAGTCATTGTTGATTATTTTTTAAGCTCGTTCACAAATAAATTATGTGATTTAATTCTTTATTAATAGTGATTATTATCTAAGGATTAAATCACAGAAATATCTAGAGTCAACTCAACAAAGGATTTCTTTACCACATGATTAATCTTGGATTTATTGATCATTTAGCCTATAACCTGGATTCACTTCGATAAATCTTTTGGGACTTTAGTCTCTTTTGATTTGTGATTAACTTTTAAGGATATTGATTATTTTTATTGGATTAAAAATATATAATCACATATCCGGATCTTCATATCTATTTATTTTTGCATGCATTTGCATCCTCGCAATTTCTTTTATTTTCACATTACTTCCACACATAGAAATTAATATTGTTATTAATTATTAAATTAGTTTTAATCCGTGCAAATAAAAATCACCATTCCCTACGTTCGGCCTTGGTAGACTTGCCAAGTAAAAGATACTCCACAACATTCAAAGATTATGATTTTTGATTGATTATTTTTCGCATTCCTATACTACAATATATTATTCTTAAGTGAGGTAGAAACCGTTTCATCAAATGACGTCGTTGTCGGGGATCAGCATATTTTTAGGGTTTTAAATAATTTTTTGTAATTATTTTTTATGAAATTTATTTCTATGTCATTTTTTTCTTTCTTTTGTTATTTCCTTTTTGTTTTGCATTTTTTGTATGTTATTTTCATCTCTCTCTCTCTTTAGATACTAACCATATTTTCTCTCTTCGCAGATAACTCGGAGAAAATTTTTGAAAAGATCAAGGATCTGCGAAGAAGAAGAAGACTTTAATTTTATTTTAAGAGAGAGAGGAGAGAGTTTGGAATTGATATATTTTTTTGCATTATTTATAGGGTCTCTCTGAACTCTACTTTTTGTAAAAATTTAGACTGGACTCTCTGTGATGTGTCGGGCCTATTTCAACCCCTTTTGTGCGGTTAGGACCTGACTTGATAGCGTAGAAGTTAGGCGCACATATGCTAGCTTAGATTTATTTTTTATTGTGCTCATAATTTTTAGGCTGCACATTCTTCAGTAACTATACTTACTATAAATTGTTCGACTTAGCCAAATTTTTAAATCAATTCTTCCCAATTAATAGTATTATCTGTTTAGGGTGTTTTCATCTGTGCATATCATTTAGTGTAAATTTTAAATTCCTTGTATTGCATCCCGAATGAAGAATGTGAGGAATCACTGCAAGTCTTCTTCTTAGCATGCATCATTGATTTAACGCTTGCATCGGCTTTTTCCAACCCTCTACTCCTCAGTTTTCACAACTTAGGAATTAAAGGAATTGGGACTACTCATTAGGCGTGATTTTTCTGTGCTCACATAAGACTCAAGTGATAACCTTAATTTAAAATCGAGACTGCTAATCAAGGTGACTGTAAAAAAAATAGACATAAAACTTAACCCTTCTGTCTGGGGAGAGGAACCCACTCATTGTTCGTAAGGACAAGAATCGCACACTTCGGGTAGAGCCAAAACTTGGAGGCTTCATTCTAACAACTGATTTAAAAATGAGCAGCTACTTCTCAGTGAAGGAACTACGGTCTCCCTTAGCAGATTGGGTGGTTAAAGGACAACGTGTACGGTACCATCATGAAGTAATACAGGGAGTCATTCTACGGTCCGTACTTACACCCATATTGGCTGAAAGTAGTTGCAACTAGTTGTACGAATTCATGCCAGTCTTTGTGACACTCTTCAACCTATGCTCCGCTTAATCTGCTCAAAGATAGTTTTATCTCTAAATTAAAATTGAAAAGATAAGCGGTCGAACTCTAACGTGCCTTCACAAGTGTCTAGTGGTGAATTTATGGTTTGAATTATGTTTGTTTTGTGTGTTTATTTTCTATATTTTGACTCAACCATTGTGCTTTTACTGATTCTCTTGACATCGAAGATGGATTTATTTGGGGAATTTTGTTCGGACCTTGCGGGCACTTCATGGAACCCCTTGGATTTAACGTCTCCTCGGTTTTGAGACGACCCTCTTCTCGAACCCACCTGGTCTTGGGATGACCCTCTTCCCAAGTCTCCTTCAGGGTCCAATCAATCCCAGACTAACCCTCTCTTCTACTCTCCTCCTGCCAAAGAAACTTTTATCTTTAGTAGAAATCCTAAACCTTCTAGCCATGTATCTAACCCAGATCTATCTGCATCTGAATGTGAAAAAGAAGGCAAGATGCCTCCCAAGAAGAACCCTCATGAAGACGAGTACAATGACCCACTGAGAGCACTTCTGGCTAGGGTAACCACAACTGAGCAACACATGCACTAGTCAAAACTCAGATGACAAAACTACAACGAGGAGAAGCTATTATGGAAGACACATACCTCCCTGATTAGATGAAGATTATAATTGGTCGAGGCATGTACCCCCTGAGGATACGTTCGAGCACAAACCACATTTCCTTGCGCTACTAGCTAAGTTCAGAGGAAAAAATCATGAAGAACCATATGCCTTCTCCAAGACTTTGAGCTAGTATGTGATAACCTTTACCACCCTAGGGTTAGTCAAGACTACATAATATTGAGAGCTGTCCCATTCGCCTTAACCGATAAGGCAGTATATTGGCTAAAAAATCCAGGGGAAGTGGTCATCACATGGGATACCTTCAATACTCTGTTTTTAAAGAAATTCTACCCAGTAAGTAGAACTAACCAAATGAGGATCAATCTCACAAGCTTTTCTTATCTCCCTAATGAACCATTCCATGAGACTTGGGACTTGGGAGAGGTTTACGAACCTAATTCAGAAATGCCCATGGCATGGCAAAAGTAAGATAATGCTGCTCCAGAGTCTTGTTAGTGGGATGAACGCTGAGATCCAAAGGTTGGTGAGTGCCTCCTGCGGAGGAAGATACATGGGATGCCACGAGGACATTATTTACAATGTGTTCAAGAAATTAGCAGACTCTAGACGAGCACAAACCACAAGCCGGGACTACATGGCCATATCCCTTGCACTCTTATCTAAGGAGGGAGCTAAGAAGGCTGTAAACAATCTGTTGACTGACCATAATGCATATATGGGAATAATAGCTGACAAGCTAACTATAGTCGAACAGATTTATAAGAAGGTGAACGAACTCCATAAGTCAATTGATATGGAGAAACTGGCCAAACTGCTCAAGCAGATGTAAGAATTGGATGACAGGGCATCTAAGATCCAGATACCTGCCTTGACTGCACCCATTCACCAAATTCACTACTTTCAAGGGCAAGGGTTTTCGCCCAAAAAACCGAAGAAACCCCTTGCACAAATAGTTTACGAGGAACATCTATAAATCACGAAGATAAATGGAGTATGGTACAATCTGGATCCGGTCAACCAACCAGAACCCAACTCTACTCCAAACCCTCATCCACCACAATCTTGTTCCGGCTATCAGCCTCAACAGCAGCAACAGTACCAACACTGGAGCTAGCAAGGCCAATACTAGCAGTACCAGCAACCCCAAGCGAAGCAAGGCTAAGGCTCTTCCTCTTCATCTCTCCCGAACTCCAGCAAGTGCTGGATGAGCTTTAGGATGCGAGAGTTAATATTAATCGACTCTCCAGGTGGAGAGATGAGTGCACTGCACCCCAAATCGCTTTCCCAGCTCAAGTCCAAGCTAATCCTAATAATCTTGGACCCAAAGATCATGTACCAATCTAAGAATATTCTTTACATGAATACGAGATCTTTTCGCATGATAACACCAATATTATTTCTCTTAGGAGCAGAAAGACCATAATCATGCCTGATCAAGCTAAGGAACACGGTGAAATAGCCCTAGTGTTTACACCTATGCATACATCTAGGGAAGAAAAAGAGGAGAGACAATCAACCCTCACAATGGAGCATCACAACATTACCATAGAGACAAGCAAGTCTGAATCAAATGAGAAAGATTCATCGCAGTAGCAACCCCGTCAACCATAGTCGTCATTTTCTTTTTCCAATTCGAGTCAGAATCCTCATGATAGTGTCAGTCCTTGTTACGTACAGAATTCTATTTCCCTTTTCAATAAAATTGATGTTTCAATTCATGATCCTGATCATCCAATCCCCCCGGTGCTCTAACGATTGGAAAAAAGAAAAATTTAGAAAACCAAAAAATGATGAAGAGATGGCACACATATGCAAGGAAAACATCAAGGTCACTCTTTCCCTGGATGAAATGATAGAAAGAGACACAGCTTTCAGAAAATACCATAAGGTGAGTGATGAATCTCATATTCATCACTCTAAATCTCATTAATTAAGCTCAAATTCCTCAAAATCATTGACATTTCTTCATTTATTCTGCATAATTAGCATTCATGCATATTTTCATAAGAATTGCATTTTATCACTCATTTCTGCACAAAATAAGAAGCCAAAAATCCCTGTCAAAATTGACCTGTAAATAGCCTAACTTCCTTGATTTTTAACTAATTCACGCTAACTCCGAATGACCCAAAACCACCTCCACTGTGTACATATCACTAACAAGAATAAATGAAAAATACAAAAAATCATCAACCCGAATAAGTAGACCAAAAACCCAAACTCTAGTTCTAGGATTCCCAGACTAAAACCCTCATATCTTCCCCATCCAGTGTCCGTTTTGATCCTACTCACTTTTGAACTAATGTACATTCAATTACCTTCAAAACAAGACCAAGTTCAAGTGAATTGGAGCTCATATGTGAAAGTTGGGTTTTGGGCCTCTTTTGTACATTTTGTATTTTAGTTGATTTTGACCTATTATTTTATGTACATAATTAACCTCTTTTATTTTATTTCTTTTTCATTTGTCTTCTTTTATAAAAGTTTCATTAAAATACGTAAAAATCCAAATCTAAACTGAGCTTGAAATCAAAGAAACAAATTGAGTCCAAGTCTTCACTGACTATCTGTACAAAAGTTGTCTTTTCGTGTTTGAATTTATTTCTTCTTTTTCTTAATTAATAAAAATACAAAAAAATAGATCACTGTGTAAATATTTATCTTTGATTTTATCATATTTTTTCCAAATTTTTATCTGGTTTAAAAATGACAAAAATTATAAAACCCAAAAATCATGGTATTTTATGTACAGGGGGTACCCCAAAAATATCACTTTATGCAAATGATCGATTCTGGTTTTGACGTCATCATGGAAGTTGTAGATCTCATTGAGATGAGCAATTTTCGTGAAGAAACTTTTTCGATCTGAGGTTGTTTTCTATTTATTTTGGATTTTTTCAAAGTTTTTATTTTTCGATTTTTGTGGTGCTGACACGTGGCAGCTCCTGGAGCCGACATGTGTCATCCATTTTTTGAGTTTTTATTTATTTGTTTTTATATAAAAAATGAAAGTCTCGCGCATGCGTCACACGTGCCTCCCAGGCATGTGCCACGCACGTGCTTCGCTTCTCCCCCAAATGTCGCCACATGGCGCGTTGAGGGCCGTCCGATCTTGGTCGATCAGACGACCCCTGTGCGTCTTCCTCATCAATCCCCCTTTTACGATTCGTCACCGCCTCCTCACCGCAAATCTCACACCGCCTCACCGTGAATCCCTCTCCACCGTCGCATCCCCCAAAAATTACCACCATCGCAATCACTCCCTCATCGAATCCACGCCAATCACATCTTCAATCTCGTCAATCACCGATCTCCCTCAGATCCCCTCCGCGTATCCCTGATTCCCGTCCATCCCGTGACCTTCCTTCTTCGACCAACAACCCGCACCCTATAAAACCCTCCGGCACCTCCACACGACTTCATCCGTCGATAGCGAACGACGCTCGGAGGTGATAGCTCCGAACGCCTTCCTGCGACGAGGTCCGGTGGTCCAGCCACCGTTGCAGCACGGCCTTTGATGAATCTCAAATTCGTCACTCAAAATCTCATTAATTAAGCTCAAATCCCTCAAAATCATTAGCATTTCTGCATTTATTCTGTATAATTAGCATTCATGCATGTTTTAATAAGAATTGCATTTTATTGCTCATTTCTGCACAAAATAAGAAGCCAAAAATCCCAGATAAAATTGACCTATAAATAGCCTAACTTCCCTGATTTTTAACTAATCCATGATAACTCCGAATGACCCAAAACCACCTCCACTGTGTACAAATCACTAACAAGAATAAATACAAAATACAAAAAAATCACTAACCCGAATAAGTAGACCAAAAACCCAAACCCTAATTCTAGGAGTTCCGTACTAAAACCCTCATATCTTCCCCATCCAGTGTCCGTTTTGATCCTACTCACTTTTGAACTAATGTACATTCAATTACTTTTAAAACAAGACCAAGTTCAAGTAATCGGAGCTCGTATGCGAAAGTTGGGTTTTGGGCCTCTTTTGTACATTTTGTATTTTAGCTGATTTTGACCTATTATTTTATGTACATAATTAACCTATTTTATTTTATTTCTTTTTGTTTGTCTTCTTTGATGAAAGTTTTATTAAAATGCGTAAAAATTCAAATCCAAACTAAGCTTGAAATCAAAGAAACAAATTGAGTCCAAGTCTTCACTAACTGTCTGTAAAAAAGTTGGTCTTTTTTTTGTATTTTATTTTATTTCTTCTTTTTCTTAATTAATAAAAATCCCAAAAAAATAGATTAGTGTGTAAATAATTATCTTTGATTTTATTATATTTTTTCGGATTTTTATCTGTCTATATATAACAAAAAAAGCATAAAACTTAAAAATCAAGGTATTATATGTACACAAGATACCCCAAAAATATCACTTTGTGCAAATGATTGATTTTGGTTTTGTTGTCTTCATAAATGTTGTAGATCTCATCAAGACGAGCAATTAAGTGAAGAAACTTTTTCGATCCGAGGATGTTTGTTATTTATTTTAGATTTTATAACGTTTTTATTTTCCGAATTTTTTGGTGCAGACACGTGGCCGCTCCTGAAGATGCCACGTATCAGCCATTTTTTGAGTTTTTATTTATTCATTCTTTTAAAAATAAATCACGTTACGTGCGGGGTACGTGCCTCCCACGCACGTGCCACGCACGTGCACCCCAAACATCCAGCCACCACGTGGCACATGGAGGGTCGTCCGATCTCGGCCGACCAGACGTCCCCTGGATCATCTTCTTCCGATCATCCCTGATTTCGTCTCCCGCCGATCACCTCCCAATCAAAATCCCTAAACCGAGTCTTCCATCTCAGGCCGACCCTCCTCTGCTATAAAACGACTCTACCGTCCACCTTCAGAGATATCTGCCGATTACATCTCAATGTTAAGCAAGGTGGTGACAACACCTGCTCTTTCCCGGCGAGGTCTGAGGATCCTTCTTCCTCGTTGCAGACGCGTCGACCTCCAGGCGTATTGCCTTGCTCAAGTGATTCCAGCAGTCGAGCCTACGGTCGCATCAACGACCTCTGCCTCCAACACTGCCATCTTCGACCGACCGACAATATCTCCGTCAACTACATCACGTCAACAACCTCAGCCATTAGCCACTCCACCGCCAAGCTTCCAACATCGATCATCAACCTTCACCGACAACAACGTCAACGACTTTGCCGTTCTTCTCCTTCAAAAGTTCTTCATCGACCTCGTCGGCACTCGAGCCACCAGCAAAGAACCTGCCACCCTCTACCGCTCCTCGTCGACCGGGCAAGCATCCCGAGACCCCCCGCGCACGTGCGAGGCACGTGCGCCCGGGGGTCAACCACCCACGGGTCACGTGTTGGGCATGTGACTGCATGGAGCAATTGCAAGAAGCCCCCCAGAAATCCTCCTATTCGCACAAGAAACCCTCAACCAAAGGTCACATGCGAAGCACGTGACTTTCTGGTAATTTTGTGGAGACTTCCTTGGCTTTATTGTTAATTACGCATAGGCCCCCTTATTGCATTTTCATATTTACTGTAATTACTTAAATATTGCAGAATCACCCCTATATTCCCCTTTTTTTTGGACAACAACTTTGCATTATTTTATTTCTCAAAAATTGGCATTTTGTTCCTCATTTAATTCTCTACATCTTGGTATATTGTGGACATTTTTGTGATCAATGGTTAATTAATAATTATTTATTTTATGGAAAATTGCATACTTTTCCCATTTTGTGCTCTAATTTTTATAAATAATTAACCGTTGCTCTAAAAATTCTCGAAAAATCATGGATTGTTGAATATGTTTAACATTGTGCCCAAAAAGAATTGCATTTGCATGCATAGTTTGCCTTATAAAAATCATTTTGTATAATTCCATATTTGATTTTTAATAGGTATTAAATCTCACATTTTCGAGGTTTATGACCTCAAAGAAGTTCTACCAAACTAATAATCCAAAGCTCGAGTCTAGTTTCATTTTCACCTTCAGCTCATGGTCTTGGTATGGAACCCAATCTCATTTCACCTCATGGCATTTCTTTTGATGCTCAAGGACTAACATGGTTTAAGTATAGGGGGATGATGAATCTCAGATTCATCACTTTAAATCTCATTAATTAAGCTCAAATCCCTCAAAATCATTGGCATTTCTATATTTATTCTGCATAATTAGCATTCATGCATGTTTTAATAAAAATTGCATTTTATCGTTCATTTCTACACAAAATAAGAAGCCAAAAATCCCAGATAAAATTGACATGTAAATAGCCTAACTTCCCTGATTTTTAACAAATTCATGCTAACTCCTAACGACCCAAAACCACCTCCACTATATACATATCACTAACAAAAATAAATAAATAATACAAAAAATCTTTAACCCAAATAAGTAGACTAAAAACCCAAACCCTAGTTCTAGGATTTTCAGATTAAAACCCTCATATCTTCCCTATCTAGTGTCTATTTTTAATCTTACTCACTTTTGAACTAATGTACATTCAATTACCTTCAAAACAAGACCAAGTTCAAGTGAATCAGGGCCCGTATGTGAAAGTTGGGTTTTGGGCCTCTTTTGTACATTTTGTATTTTAGCTGATTTTGACCTATTATTTTATATACATAATTAACTTATTTTATTTTATTTCTTTTTTATTTGTCTTCTTTGATGAAAGTTTTATTAAAATGCATAAAAATCCAAATCCAAACTGAGCTTGAAATCAAAGAAACAAATTGAGTCCAAGTCTTCACTAACTGTCTGTACAAAGGTTGGTCTTTTTCATATTTTATTTTATTTATTCTTTTTCTTAAAATCCAAAAAAATTAGATTAGTGTGTAAATAATTATCTTTGATTTTATCATATTTTTCTAGATTTTTATCTGGTTTATAAATAACAAAAAATTATAAAACCCAAAAATCAAGGTATTTTATGTACATGGGATACCCCAAAAAAATCACTTTGTGCAAATGATCGATTTTGGTTTTGATGTCTTCATGAAAGTTGTAGATCTCATTGAGACGAGCAATTTTTGTGAAGAAACTTTTTTGATCTGAGGTCGTTTGCTATTTATTTTAGTTTTTACAAAGTTTTTATTTTTCGATTTTTGTGGTGCTGACACATGGCCGCTCCTGGAGCAGCCACGTGTCAGTCATTTTTTCGAGTTTTTATTTATTCATTTTAAAAAAAAATAAATCACCGCACGTGCAGGGCACATGCCTCCCGCGCACGTGCACCCCAAACATGCAGCCGCCACGTGGCACATGGAGGGTCGTCCGATCTCGGCCGATAGGACGACCCCTGGATCATCTTCTTCCGATCATCCCCGATTTCGTATCCCGCCGATCACCTCCCAATCAAAATATCTAAATCCAGTATTCCTTCTCAGGTCGACCCTCCTCTACTATAAAACGACTCCACCGCCCACCTTCAGAGATATCCACCGATTACATCTCAACGTTAAGCAAGGTGGTGACGGCACTTGCACTTTCCCGATGAGGTACGAGGATCCTTCTTCCTCGTTGCAGACGTGGCGACCTCCAGGCGTACTGCCTTGCTCAAGCGATTCCAGCCGTCGAGCCTACGGTCGCATAAACAACCTCCGCCTCCAACTCCGTCATCTTCGACCGACCGACAATATCTCCGTCAACTGCATCATGTCAACAACCTCTGCCATTAGCCGCTCCACCACCAAGCTTCCTGCACCGATCATCAACGTTCACCGACAATAACGTCAGTGACTTCACCACTCTTCTCCTTCAACAGTTCTTCATCGAACTCGTCGGCACTCGAGCCACCAACAAAGAACCTGCCACCCTCTGCCGCTCGTCGCCGATCGGGCGGGCATCCCGAGACCCTCGTACGTGCGCCCGGGGGTCAACCACCCACGGGTCATGTGTTGGGCACGTGACCGTGTGGAGCAATTGCAAGAAGACCCCCCAGAAATCCTCTTATTCGCATAAGAAACCCTTAACCAGAGGTCACGTGCGAAGCACATGACCTTCTGGTAATTTTGCGGAAACTTCCTCGGCTTTATTGGTAGTTACGCATAGGCCCCCTTATTACATTTTCATATTTACTATATTATTTAAATATTGCAGAATTACCCCTATATTCCCCCTTTGTTTTGGACAGCTATTTTGCACTATTTTATTTCTCAAAAATTGGTATTTTGTTCCTCATTTATATCTCTATATCTTGGTATACTGTGGAAATTTTGGTGATCAATGGTTAATTAATAATTATTTATTTTGTGGAAAATTATATACTTTGCCTATTTTGTGCTCTAATTTTTATAATTAATTAACCGTTGCTCTAAAACTCCCGAAAAATCATGAATTCTTGAATTAACTGTGTTTAACATTGTGCCCAAAAAGAATTGCATTTGCATGCATAGTCTGCCTTATAAAAATCATTTTGCATAATTCCATATTTGATTTTTAATTGGTATTAAATCTCACATTTTCGAGGTTTAGGATTTTTTTTGAGATTAATCAACTAGTGATAGATCTTAGATAATTTTATCCCTTGAAAATAATTAGGTTTAATATTTATTATAATTAAATATTGAAATTCACTTTATTTACATTAAAAAATGCATAAAAAAATTCATCTTGCATCCAAAAATTCCAAAAAAAATTACATTGCATTCATTTCATCATAAATATCATCTTGGTCAAGTTTCGTATTTTTTGGAAATCGTTTGATTGATATTTATATTTTAGTTCTTAAAATAGACTAAAATGACATTTTACATCCTTAATTGCATAAAAATTACAAAAAAAAGACCACCTCGAAAACCGTGCATGAACATTGATAGACAAAATTCTAGGTAGTTCCTTTTCCTCATTGTGTTCGACCTTCGGACTTGCCCAAGTAAAATAAACATAAAACCACGTGATTAAAAATTGACTAAATAATTGTGGTTATTTCTTGACAGATTCCGATTGCCCACCTACAACGAAACGACACATAAACACGACACATCTTTTTAACATCGTGCAATCGCGGAACCATCAGCCTTCAACCACCGCAGTGCCCAGCTCCGGTCGTCACGCCTGTTGAGCCAACACGATCATCAACTACCTCCGAATGTCATCTTCGACAACGATCATCGCCATCAATAGTAAGCTCCTCCGACACCGCTTCGCTTCTATAGCGCATGTCAACGACAACCACCAGTAGCAGCATCCCCTCCATCTCCGCCCTAAGCACCAGCTTGCTCCTCCACTGGATCAGCCTCTCCACCGGCTTCGACCTTCACCGGAGCCACCACGAAGGCCAGCTGATAAACCTGTCCACCACCGTGACCGCCCTGCCGTAAGCCAGCTCCATCCGGTCCCTTCGCCCTGTCGTTCTTCGACGTCAGCCACTCTTCCTCGTCATCGCCATCTTCGTCCAGCACTAGTCCCCACCTCCTCTCTAGCCACCGGGCGGTGGACACGAGGCCCACACACACGTGTGTGGCACGTGGTCGGGAGAACGATGTTAGCAACCCCGGGTCACGTGCGTTGCACGTGATCGTGGTAAAATTTGCAAGAAGCCCCCTTGGAGTCCTCCGATTTGCGCTTCTGCCCCCGCCGACCAGCACATGACCTGTTGGTAAATTTGCAGCAAACCCCCCAGGATATTGGTAATTACAAATCAACCCTCTTTGCATTTTGTTTTATTTATAATTATTTAAATATTACAGAAATACCCCTGTATTCCCCCATTGTTCTGGACCTCTATGTTGTATTATTTTATTATCTAAAAATAGCATTTTGTTTGTCAATTAATTCTCTACATTATGGTATATGCTTGACATTTTTGTGATCAGTGGTTAATTAACAATTAATTGTTTTGTGAAAAATTACACATTTTCCCTATTTTGACGTTGCTCTAAAAATTGTCCAAAAATCACATATTGTAGAATTAATTGTTTATTACATTGTGCCTAAAAAGAATTGTATTTGATGCATCGTTTGTCCGATAAAAATCATTTTGCATATTTTAGTATTTGATTTTTAATAGGTATTGAATCTCTTATTTTTGAGGTTTAGAATTTTTCTGAGATCGATCATCTAGTGATAGACTTTGGATAATTTTATTCCTTAGAAATAATTAGGTTTAATATTTATTATAATTAAAGATTGAAATTCACTCTATTTGCATTTAAAAATTCATAAAAAAATCATCTTGCATCCAAAAATTCCAAAAAAAATTACAATGCATTTATTTGATCATAATTATCATCTTGACCAAATTTCGTATTTTCCAAACATCGTTTGATCGATATTTACATTTTAGTCACTAAAATAGGCCAAAATTGCATTTTGCATCCTTAATTGCATAAAAATTACAAAAAAAGACTGCCTCGAAAACCGTGCATGAACTTTGATAGACAAATATCTAGGTTGTTCCTTTGCCTCCTTGTATTCAACCTTGGGACTTGCCCAAGTAAAATAAACATAAAACCACATGATTAAAAATTAATTAAACAATTGTGGTTATTTCTTGACCAATTCCGATTGCCCGCCTACAACGAAACGACATGTTGTTTTACGAACGATAATTCACACATTTTAACATAGGCAAATACGGAACCATTAGATGGCGTCGTTGCCGGGGATCGAACAACTTAGTTTTTTGACTAATTTTTTGTTCAGTTTTCCGCATTCGAGTAGTCTGAACCCCGAATTTGTCACTGTATAAATTCCATTTTCCTTGTATTTAGGTAATTTTATTTTCAGCATTTATTTTCTTATTTTTATTTGAGTTAATCTCTTACACCATCTCTATTATTTTTCTTACGAGGTTTCCGACGTACGTGGAGTGGTTTTTGGAAATCAAAGCATCTTCACCGACTTTCGAAAAAAGCCGCAATTAAGTTAAGATCGAGTCGAGTCGTGAGAGAGCGTAGAGTCTAGAATTTTATTTTCTGCAATTTTTAATTTCAGTAATTAATTGCCCATTTATAGCGGTGTCCGTTTGGACTCTCGCGTGTGTAAAAAAGACCTTGTGGTGTGTCATGGCTTGTTTCACTCTCCGGTGAGGGTGGGGCCCGACTTGAGTGGTGCTTAGGATAGACCTACACATATGGCTCTTAGAGCATTTAATTTTTTGGTTGCGCTCGTAGGACCTAGGGCCACACTTCATATTAATTGAGACGCACATTAGATCGTTCAATTTAGCCTCAGTTCTTCCCCGCTAATACAACTTTCTGCTAGGTGCAGTTTTTTTATCAGCTTGCATTCATTTAGAATAATATTTCAATTCTTGTATTGTATCCCACAATGAGATTGCGAGGATTCACTATAAGTCTTCTAACTGAGCATACATCATTGTTTTCACGTGCATCAGCTTTTCCCGGATTTCTCCCTCCTATTTAATCACATAATTTTAAAAGGAAGTTGGGACTGGACGGTAGACGTGCTTTTGTGCTCACTTTAAATTTTCAATGATCGTCTAATTAAAATTGAGACTGCTAAATATAACCGGCTTTAAAATAACCCATAAAATCAAGAATTTTTGCAGGAGAGCAACCCCGACCTTGGATTCTTTTAATTTTCTGAGTGAGTGAGAGACGACACTTAAGGCTAGAGCCCAAACCTGGATTTTTATATTGACTACTGATTCTACCAAAAAATGATTAGCTACTTCTCAGTGAGGATCTAACGGGTAGCTGGTAAACGGTTCGGATTTCCTTAGTAGAGTGGGTGGTTTAGAGGACACTGCGTAAGGCTTCGTCCTCAAGTAACGGGTAGCAGTTCTACAGTCCGTACTTACTCCCATACTGGCTGAAAGTAGGTGCAACTAGTCGTAAGAATTCGACCAGTCATTAGGAAAATTTCCGGCACCTAACAACTCGCTAAATTCTTTCCAAGATTGTCTTATCACCAATTAAAATTGAAAAGATAATAGCTGAACTCTTGTAGCTTCATTGTGTGAGTTGGTGAAACTGGGGTTTGATTTGTATTTGCATTGGTGTGCGTGAACCGATTTCGAAAATCAAAAGCTGCACATTTGTGCCCTCAACCTCCTTGATAAAAATTTCTTTTGATTATCCCGTACACCTGCACCAAGATCAACCATGACAATTCATCATCATCAATCTCCTTTGATAAAAACTGGACAATGGTCCGAATACACATCTGATCTATATTATGAAAATGAATTTGTCTCGATTAGGCCCAAATCAACTAAATCATCTTCTTTCAATAATCCTCCAAAATTTGAGAGAGATTCTGACTCTCAGATGAATCCATTGACTTCCAAGCCATTCTACTCGAATCATCCGACCACGCATGACCACCTACCATCTTGGACTGAACCGTCTTATTCTCAGTTTCTCGCAAATGAACCATTTCAAGATCAAATCACTTTTGAAGCTCATGACTAGCTGAGAAACCAAACCCAGATGGATAGACCCACACTTAATGATCATCAGCGTTGGATTGACCGTGACGATCAGATCCCTATTGACCAACCCGAATATCACTCCTTTGACCAACCTACACATACGGAGGACCAAATGGATGATATTGACACATATGCACCCTGTATGACTACATTATTTGAGGATACGATCAATCATGACCACAGAAACAGACACTACTCAAATCAGCATTACATGCTGTTGACACGATTTTACGCGGTTTAAAAAGATGATTTTACCACGTCGTTGTCATTCCACGAAAAATCGCAATCAAACAAATAATATTACAACTACGAGCACGATGAAAGTATGCAAAAAGTATATGGCAAGTAGAGGATCGAATCCACAGGGACCAAGTAAATTTGCGATATTTGTTCTTCTTTCAAACTTAAATCAAATCTTACTCCATGGCAATGAGAGAAAAAGTTATGAAAGAAGGTGATCTACGGTGAAAATACTCTTTAGAACTTAAAGTAAATGAAGGAGAGCATGAATGCAATTAAATAAGAAAATAGAGATGATGAATTGCAAATTAAGATGGAAGAAAAAATAATAATTAGAAGTTATATCAAATAAGGATGGAGAATTGCATTACATGTTATAAAGAAAAACTAGAGTCAACAAAAGATATTCCCAAATAAACATTGTATCACCTTAACTTAAACAACAACTAATACAACAAAAATGCAAGAAAGATATAAAGACTGATAATTGTTTCTTCCAAAATCAACTTAAATAAACTTAACCATCATGATGAAATTGCAAGAAGTAAATAAAATAAGAAAGAGAGTCTTCTCAATTGGAATCCGGTGTCACGACGAAGGAGGCGGATGTATACGCAAGGTGGGGTGCACGCTGTGGGCTGGAGCAAACCGTAAGGAGGAAGAGAGTGCACGCACGGCTGTGCGGGCTGGAGGACAGTGCTGGGCGCAAGACAGGTGGTGCGTAGCCGATGGTGAACCGTGCGCAAGGAGGATGGAGGCTGCTGGGCATGCAGCCTGGTGGTGCGCGGCTGTACCCGAGGACGCACGCAAGGAGGAGGAGAGTGGCCGAAGGTGCGGACTAGAGGAGCACCGCGAAGAGGAGGAGAATGGCTGGAGGTTGTTGGCGCTACACCTATGCCTGCATGAAAAAAAACAAGAGAGAGAGAGAGAGATAGGTAGAGAGAGAGCGAGAGTATGGAGAGAGAAGAGAATGGAGGGAGAGAGAGAATAAAAGAGAGAGGGGGAGTAAGAGAGAATCACGAATGCAAGCTCCCCCTCTCTTCATGTGTTGTGCCCCTTTATAGATGAATGTTTGGAATGAAAGGACACATCCCATGCACAAGAAGACAAAACATTAATTCTATTCATGCATGGGGAGGGGAGGTCTCCTTTTCATTTGTATGGGGGAGGGATTTTTATAATAACCATATGCCTCTTCAAAATGAAGAGTCACATGCAAGTAAAGACAAAACCAATTAATTTCATTCATGCATGGGAGGAGAGGGACTTAATTTAGCCGACTCTTTCATGGGAAATGTGAGAGAGAGTGGTAAGGATGGTGCACATGCATGTATGACATTTAATGAGTGAGAATTTTTTACTCTCAACCTTCCTCATTTCTTTCCAACAAAATGTAAGAGATAATTTGTAGAGCCAAGTCAATTCGTTGGTGTTGATTAAATTAGTGCTCTATGAGTGTAATCAATTTCTCTCTGATAAATATGATTAATGATGATAATATTTTATCAGATATTTCCTTGATTTTATGATGATTTTATACACTTGTGCGCATGGAATAATGTAGACATATATTGTGTGAATTTAGAGTTTGTAACCTAGGAATTGATATTGTATTCCACATAATTTGAGCATATTATCACCTCATATCATGTAATCAACACACCCACATACTTAAATCTTGCTAGTCCCGAGCAAGAATAAGATAAGTAATAATTAAGGATAGGGTAAATAGCCAAGATAGGTTGGTTGAGGGTTTGCAGCAGACTTACCCACAAAGTCTCGAGTTTTCAGATCTTAACCACACAAATACACAAACTTTAGTAGAGTTGACCCATAGATTAATGATTTTCTCGAATAGTCGTCTTGACTTGAGTTTTGTAGTTTCAACAGCCTCTCAATTCAAACAAAATCAGACATGGTTTCAGAAGATCGATCAGGTCACTTCATCCCTAAGAAACAAGTATTCTCTTTGACTTTGAATGGATATAAACAATGTTAGTGATATTTTAGCTTTCGCGAGTCAAGAGAACAAGCTAGCAACACGATCTATCGAGGTACCGAATGATTCCCTACACATATAGCCTCAGTCCTCACCTGAATTCAGGCATATTCTCTTTTCACCCAAGTATGTCAGCATAGAAAAAATAGGTCGTAATTCTTTGAAGAATGGGACTTAACTTTCAGGGTTTACCATAGACCGCTTTGGTTCGTTGCTCTCATTCTTTTCCTTTTGCAGAGCATAACCCTGGACCTCTTTGGGCCTCTTTTAAGAATTTAGGTAGCATCATTGGGCTGCTACCACGACTTTTTAGTGGAGAAGGGTTATTTTGTGGTCTTCTTTCGTTGCTTTTGCTTTGCATATCTTTGGATGATTGGTGGTTTTTGGTATTTGTATCGTGATATGCCTTTTTATGGTGTTTTTGTCTTGAGTTTGGCATCAAAAGTAGTATCGGCTTAATATTAACTTTGGAGGCATGTTACCGGCTTATTTGTTGACATACATAGACTAGAGATATCATGTTGCTCCTGAGTCGGGTTCCTTCACTGACTATAGATAAGGTTCAGGCATTGGCACAACCAAGAGGACAACTCCTCACCTCAACTAGATTGTAATTATATTTCGTAAAATAAACTCAATCAAGCTAAGTGAAATGTGTAGTTGTTTAATATCTACTGAAGAGTTTAATAGTGCTACTAGTTGCTCAGGTGATCTAGTTAGATACAGAAGTTCATTCACCAGTAGAGTTAGATGAACTGAGAGAATAAAGTCCACATGGACCTGAAGAAGGCTTAAAAAACCATGCCTAGTGAAATTCTAATGAAGTTAAGTGGATTAGGTTCAACTCAATCTCAATCTATGATCTATGCAATGAAGAGCTGATTTCTCAAAAGATATGATAAAATTAGGAAGGACGTATTTTTGGTGGTTTTCTTGCTTGAAAATATATTTTTAGGAGAAATTTTGCAAAAAAAAATTGAAGATTTTTTTTGAAGAGTATGCACTTTTGAAAACTATGCAGACACCCCCCATACTTATTAAAGACCATGTCCTCATGGTGAAAACAAAGTGTAATAGGAGGACCAAAAGAAGGGGTGAGTGATGTGAAAAGTATTTCTGTGTTTTTGCTGTGTTTTTTTTGTAAAGAGGTGTACCCCCATACTTATCTAATGCAATGCAGTAAAGAGAAAGATACAACGAAAGGAAAGGATACCTATGGGTGTGGACCCACAAAATGTTGTCCGTTTAACGTCCCAACTCGACGATTCAGTTTATCAAGAGTATCTAGTGTTGCGTGTGAGTGCAGAAGCTGTATTCAAAAAATCCAAATGAAACTCTTGATATGATACGGATATCATGACCCAGATGTGAGAGTGTGGTTGATGAATTTGGTAAATGTGTGCTCTCATTAATACGGTGAAGACGTTAATTGGTTGATGAATCGGGATGAGAGATGAATCAGTTTGATCTTGGGTTGGATGTGATGGGAGGGAAATAGGTGGACTGGTGAAGGGCTCATGGACTAGATATGATGTATTGAAGTCGAGCTCTACATGATCAAGAATTGATTCCTCCATGAGGTCCTCTGTATATTGTGATAAATCATCATTTTTCCTCAAATAATCATCATGGCTATCCTCGGTGGCATCTATTGTGAATTTCATTTCAGTTCTCTTCTTGAGCCACAAAGATGATTCTTTCCAAGACATTGGATTAGGAGATTCAGAGGCCAGGAGCAGGGGAATATTGGCTAATGGATGATTTTCTTCAATTATTTTGAGTAGTTCCTCGGTATCATCCCAAAAAGGATCAAAGAATAGAAAATCACTCTGATCAGACTTGGTAGTAGAAGATGTATCCATATAGTCATCGACTGAATTGATTTGATCTTCTTTCCTTGTGGTGGGGGTAATGGAATTGGAAATTTCATCTTTTAACGAGTCATCGCAAAAAATCTTCAGCATATCATCATGTGTTGGTTGGAAGGGAGTTTTGGTGCATGAAGAAGTCAACTCATTGTCTGATATGTCCTCATATTCCAACTCAAAATCTGTACTTTCCTTAATTGAAAAATCACATCCGGAATCAACATCAAATGGTATATCTCCTTCTGTTTCTTCTTCCCACTCAACATAAGTGCCATCCTCAATTTCAACTTTTGTCTCAGACCAATCAATATCATTAATACACCGAGGTTCATAACTTTCAAAATCGTCTGAGGAAAGATCAATGCTATCATCAAAACATGTCTTCATCTTTGGCATACCCAGGACTGAAGTTAATTTGAGATCAGTATTTAGTGTTTCCCAGGCTTCATCTAATTCAAAAATTTTCCGACCAGTGAGAGGACATGGTGGGGCCTCAAGTGCAGAGTCTAGATGAGACATGTCCTTATGAGTGAGTTGTGAGGTATTCAGACTTAACCTCCAGAGGGTCTTTGTAAAGATGGACAGGGGCAAAATCATCAAGAATAAAACAGTTCCCTATCCATCCACAATCCTCGATTTCAGATTCACCAGAAGCAGGGGTGACATGATCCACAGGAATATTTTTATCATTGATTTTCAATTCCTTTCTCTCATCTTCACAGTCAAAATGTGCCTTGGCAGTGGCCAAGAACGGTCGTTCAAGTATGCTGGGTCTCTCACTTAGTGTATTGGCTTGATTGGACTTTTCTTGTGTTGCAGCCAGTTGCTGAATGGCCTGGGTCAAAGCATCAAAATCTACAATTGAGATTGATTGTGCCAGTAAGGGCTCAATCAGCTGTTTGGGCTGGATGTGATTTTGTACCCAATGGACTGTGTCCTCTGCTGCAGAGAAATAACGTGTGCTGATGGGTGGTGGTCGGAGGAGAGGAGTTATGGTATGTCAAATTGTCGCATTCTCTTCTCTCAAAAGTTGTAGCTGTTGGAAGATGAGGTCCATGGTGTTCGGTTTCTCTGCTCCCATGTCTCCTAGGTTAGGTGAATTTTTAGATTTCTCGGTCGAAGGAGACGGGTAGGATTTACAGACTAGGTTGTAATCTAAAGATTGTTGCAATGGATTTTTCGGAAACCATACCTAGCACACACAACACAATACACCAGACAATTTGTTGATCCACCAACTCACACAAAAAATTGCCGCAGAAGCGGTTATCTTTTCGATTTTAGTTTAGTGATTCAACAAAAGTTTTCAGAGAAATTAGAGTCCTTAAAGATGAGGTGGGTGTGGAAGATTGTGAGAAATCGATGTCCTAATCCGGCTAGGGGATCCAGGGTGCGGTACTCAGATCGAGGATCTGCTTCTTCCCACAAGAACATGTGCCCAACGCGTCGAGGAGTTACGATTTCTCTCTGCAATCCCACGTAGCACCAGGGATTTTTGTCTCTATCCAAGGTTTCTATGTGCTCGTGATTTTTGTGTCATACATGTGCATCAAAACAAGCATTCAGAAATTTCACCCACTTTCTGCTCGGGCCATTGCGGTGGCCTTTCAAGCTTGTCTTTTTAGTGTGATAAAGCATGTTTTGGTGATCTTTTTTTAGTGAGCAGAGGGAGAAGACCACAGAGATGATGCAAAAAAGAAGTATTTTTTAACTTTTTTGATTTAATTTCAGAGCACAAACAAATGCAGATTTTTTTAAAAACCTAAGATGCCTAAGAGAAAGGGGAGCTCACAGTGCATGCACTTCTGGCGCTAATCCGTAAGGGATGATTTAGCGAGCTTTTCCGAGAAGGGATGAGGGGGGATAAAATATTACAAATTACAAGTTTGTGAAAAATGCATGAAAAGACAAATGATTTTTTTTTCTTTTTGAAGCCTGAGTACCTGCCAAAGAAAAAAATACGAGGATTAGATAATGGAAACTAAGTTAAAATGAAGAAGAAAAAATTGCAAATGTTGCCTAATCCTCGGCAATGACGCCAAAATGTTGACACGATTTTACACGGTTTAAAAAGATGATTTTACCACGTCGTTGTTATTCCACGAAAAATCGCAATCAAACAAATAATATTACAACTACGAGCACGATGAAAGTATGCAAAAAGTATACGGCAAGTAGAGGATCGAATCCACAGGGACCAAGTAAATTTGCGATATTTGTTCTTCTTTCAAACTTAAATCAAATCTTATTCCATGGCAATGAGAGAGAAAAATTATGAAAGAAGGTGGTCTACGGTGAAAATACTCTTTAGAACTTAAAGTAAATAAAGGAGAGCATGAATGCAACTAAATAAGAATATAGAGAGGATAAATTGCAAATTAAGATGGAAGAAAAAATACTAAGTAGAAGTTATATCAAATAAGGATGGAGAATTGCATTACATGTTATAAAGAAAAACTAGAGGCAACAAAAGATATTCCCAAATAAACATTCTATCACCTTAACTTAAACAACAACTAATACAACAAAAATGCAAGAAAGATATAAAGACTGATAATTGTTTCTTCCAAAATCAACTTAAACAAACTTAACCATCATGATAAAATTGCAAGAAGTAAATAAAATAAGAAAGAGAGTCTTCTCTATTGGAATCCGGTGTCACGACGAAGGAGGCAGATGTATACGCAAGGTGGGGTGCACGCTGTGGGCTGGAGCAAACCGCGAGGAGGAAGAGAGTGCACGCACGACTGTGCGGGTTGGAGGACAGTGCCGGGCGCAAGATAGGTGGTGCGTAGCCGATGGTGCACCGTGCGCAAGGAGGATGGAGGCTGCTGGGCGTGCAGCCTGGTGGTGTGCGGCTGTACCCGAGGACGCGCGCAAGGAGGAGGAGAGTGGCCGGAGGTGCGGACTGGAGGAGCACCGCGAAGAGGAGGAGAATGGCTGGAGGTTGATGGCACTACACCTGTGCCTGCATGAAAAAAAACGAGAGAGAGAGAGAGAGATAGGTAGAGAGAGAGCGAGAGTATGGAGAGAGAAGAGAATGGAGGGAGAGAGAGAGAGAGAGAATAAAAGAGAGAGGAGGAGTAAGAGAGAATCACGAATGCAAGCTCCCCCTGTCTTCATGTGTTGTGCCCCTTTATAGATGAATGTTTGGAATGAAAGGACACATCCCATGCAAAAGAAGACAAAACACTAATTCTATTCATGCATGGGGAGGGGAGGTCTCCTTTTCATTTGTATGGGGGAGGGATTTTTATAAAACCATATGCATCTTCAAAATGAAGAGTCACATGCAAGTAAAGACAAAACCAATTAATTTCATTCATGCATGGGAGGAGAGGGACTTAATATAGCCGACTCTTTCATGGGAAATATGAGAGAGAGTGGTAATGATGGTGCACATGCATGTATGACATTTAATGAGTGAGAATTTTTCACTCTCAACCTTCCTCATTTCTTTCCAATAAAATGTAAGAGATAATTTGTAGAGCCAAGTCAATTCGTTGGATGTTGATTAAATTAGTGCTCTATGAGTGTACTCAATTTCTCTCTGATAAATCTGATTAATAATGATAATATTTTATCAGATATTTCCTTGATTTTATGATGATTTTATACACTTGTGCGCATGGTATAATGTAGACATATATTGTGTGAATTTAGAGTTTGTAACCTAGGAATTGATATTGTATTCCACATAATTTGAGCATATTATCACCGCATATCATGTAATCAACACATGCCTGAGTCACGACATGTTGAGTATGAGACCTACACATTCCCGCAAAATCCTTCCACTGAGCAGCCTCCTTCCATAATTTTTGAGGAGAAATTTTCAGGAAAAATGATCATATATCGGATATTCCAAGAAACTCTCCTATCAGCACATACATGAAAATAAAAGATGAAATTATTGAATCTCAAATGCAAAAACACACACCGACTGCTTCCATGATTGATCATGAACAGAATTTTGAGGATGATATTTCGATAATAAATAAGAGATTCGATTTAATGGAGGATAGATTTCGAAAGTTTACCGATCGATTAATTTCACTATCCGGTAGCTCGGACATAAAAATGGACGAGGAAAAGATTGGATCTCAGGTTGACAATTTTTAGGATATTCAGAAACCTAGGGACGATTCTGACAGTGGCATTTCTGCATATTACTCCCCTATAAATGATTATGCGTCTGACTCTTACTCAGAACATCAAAACCCCTTCTCATCTACGGAAGACACCACATCACCACATCACACAGAAAATTCCAAAAAAATGGAATATTCAAAAACACCAAAAAAATCGAAAATCCATAAAAATTAATAAAAATTGAGACTGAAGAAGATCTGAAAAAATTGGATCCTGCTTTACGGGAAGCACTAGAGAAAAGATTGATTTTCGTACTCCCCTTTATAGAGTCCATTGAACACTTCCCCGACCTTAAAGGATTTGTAATGGACAAATTAATGATGAAAAAGTCGGGCAGGATAAGAACAAAGACTGAAAGACATATCTTGTCAATGGCCTCCTCCTTGGTGTTGGGGAGAAAAACTAAGAGCCGCATAGTGAAGCGGTTGCCCAGATTTGACTGTGGAATCAAAGACACGATATCTACCCATGCTTGAATTGATGGTGATTCACCGATCAATATCCTCTCGACCTCTGTATTTCACGAACTAAAACTCAGACCGATCAGGAAGATACGAGAGATTGTTCAATTGGTCGATCGATCGATAAAGCGATCGAGAGGAATCATTTCGTTCATCATTACATTCCAAGGTGCTCCAAAGTAGACTTCACGATTATTGATATTGAGCATCAAGGAGAATTCACCCAGTCTCCAATTATTCTCGGAAAGCCATTCTTGGCATTGGCGAAGGCAATTATTGAGTGTGAGACTCGGGAAATCAATTTTACAGCATTGCAAGCACTTCGATCTCACCTAGTATTTAAGGAACCACGATTTTTTGAGGCAACCCACGAAGTCTTCGACAGCCGTAACCACTAAGCGGTAGAAGAGCCCTACCCCGTTGCTACATCTGAGATAGCGGTTGTTAATGAGACTATTGGTTTAGAGACTCTTCCCCTGCTCCATTCCCAGCTGCGCTCACCATGAAAAATCAAGTATGTGAATCATATGATCCAGAGACTTATGGATGGTCGCACCCTGGGTCAACCTATTCTGACTACCTTCATCACATTAGCTCGACACATGAATGCTCCAACATCAAATCAATTGAGAACGAACATGCAGAGACTCTCCCCAATATTTCAATTCCTACGGATTGGAAGCACTTCGATCTCACCCAGTCTTTAAGGAACCACGATTTTCCGAGGCAACGCACGAAGTCCTCGACAGCTGTAACCATCAAGTGGTAGAAGAACCCTACCCCGTTGCTACATCTGTGATAGCGATTGTTGATGAGACTAATGGTTTAGAGACTCTCCCCCTACTCTATTCCCAGTTGCGCTCACCATGAAAAATCAAGTATATGAATCATATGATCCGGAGACTTATGCATGGTCACACCCTGGGTCAACCTATTCTGACTACCTTGATCACATCAGCTCGACACAGGAATGTTCCAACATCAAATCAATTAAGAACGAACATGCAGAGACTCTCCCCAGTATTTCAATTCCTACGGATCTCACAATAGAAGAATGTTTCTTATATGATCTTGAGACTTATGCATGGTCGCACCCTGGATCCACCTACTCTGAATACCTTGACCAAAACATCCCAAATCAAGAGTGCACCAGCATTAAGAAGACTAAGAACAAACACGCAGGATGAACACCGACCAAGGAGAAGAATTCCATTGGTTATTCATCTGGAGACTCAAGTGGACCAACACGTTCACGAAACAAAATGGCTACTCCTTCATCGAAAAAGAAAGTCACCTTTGACCTCTGGAAGAGGAATCAGCTGATGATCCCTCATCAGGTCCGGAAAAGGTAATCTACATGAGTGAAGTCTGTTCGGCTGTTTTAAAACCATATCTTCACAAGGATCTAAAATTCGACTCCCGTTGGAAGACTCCCGTTCCTCACTATTATTCATCAAAAGCTGATGCTTCTTCTCTCATAAAATACACTGGAATTATCTCTTATGAGCTGACTGAGACTGGTGCTTTAGAGTATTCATCTGAGGACAAACCGCTTGATCCCAAGAAGGAACGAATGATGAGAAAACAACTGAAGAAACACAAAGACAAGAATATCTGGAGTGTGTCCACTTTCAAATACTATTCCTCTGAGGATAATTCCGATGATGGTTATCTTTCATCTGACTCAAACGCTTCATCTACTATCCATCATGATTTCTCCGAGGATAACTCTGATAATAGTTGGGAATCATATGCTTCATCTCCTTCTCGTCATTACGATCTCCCACAGCATGCTCACAAGAAGATCGACCGAAAATTGCCTTAATCATCGGCTACCCACCCTCCCTCCCGACCACATCGGTCTCCTTGTACAGCTTCTTCCTCTACTTAGGCCAAGGCCTAAGTATAGGGGGGACCGATGCCATCTATACATACCATTTTCCCTATCTCACAATCGCTCCATTTCCACCCTTCTTCTGTACTTAGGCTGACCAGAGCCTAAGTATAGGGGGAACCGATGCCCATCCATATATACTCTCCTCATTCACATATGCCGACCACCTCATCTTCGCTCTTCTTCTATACTTAGTATGTTCACAGCCTAAGTATAGTGGGGCGGACCGATCTTTCTTTTTCTTTTTCTTTTTCACTCTCTCACGCTTAGCCCGAGCTATGTCTTCTTTACGCTTCTTGTGCTGTGAGGACACAATACTCGTTAAGTATAGGGGGGTCTGTATATGTACTGTGTATATTTTTTACCCATATCTCGTACTTTCGCGTAAGTCTATATGTATTTATGGGGTGGGTAACTAACTTGAAAAAACACAAAAAAAGTTCTGCTACTAACAGTGACCATGTCCAACCCAAATTTTTGAAAAAAATATGACTTCTTATGCATTTTTGCATAAAAAAATTTCCTTGCATAAAAAATCAAAAAAAAGAGAAAAAATGTGTATGCATTTCACACACATGCATCACATTCATTTGCATCTGCAAAAAGTCTTCAGGTTCAGAACCGAGTTATGAGCAGAAACCGAGAGTGGTCTAGACTTGACCTTAATCCACTTAATTTTCAGAGGAACTCCATCGAGAAATAGGATTTTAGAAACTTCAGGTCTTTGACTTAATTCTTTGAGTTCCACATGACAATGTGCAACAATTGACTCTTAGTGTCTAACCTAATCTCTTCATTCTGGGTACGACTCTGGAATAGGGAAATAATTTGTACTCTCGTACTATGCACTTAGCTCAACTCAGATGGGGTGTTGGAAGACTGTGTGAGTTTCTTTTCTGGTAGCGTGGAAATCTAAAGACCGGAGTACGAGTTGAAATAAAGCTTCGGAAAAGGGATGAACGGCTGGGCATAATTTTTTCTAAGACCCCAAAAAAATGTACGGAAATAAAAAGATTCTATATCCGTAGGGGCACAACAAGATCCAAGCAGAACCACCAAAAATTTCAAATACAAAGAAGCCACTACCAAATAAATATCTGACCAAAAAGGTCCAAGCTTCAAGAAAACCTACAGATCTTTGTGGAGATTCGGCTACACTGGCCAGCTTCACAAGGAGAGGTGACTACACTGGCCATCCTCCAGTTCTTTTCTCCTTCTTCTAACTTCTTCCCCAATTCGGTTGTGAACACAGTGCGACAGACCTTAGAAGGAAATACCTGACTCCCCGAGGACGAGTTACTGGAGAAGAGGTTTGCATGGTAGTCCGGCATTCTGGAAGGGAAGAGCTAAAACCTTTCACACACATGAGTCAATTGTTCAATGTTTATAGGGTATGCTTTGGGAAGAGGATTGATCTAAGATGACTTCTGAGCCGAAACTCTGACAATGATGTGTAGAACTTGAAGGCTGTTGATTTTAAAATTCTAAATCTCACATAAGTTCCGCCAAACTAACAATCCAAAGGTTGAGTCTAGCTTCATTTTCACCTTCAGCTCATGGTCTTGGTATGGAACCCATTCTCATTTCACCTCATGGCATTTCTTTTTGATGCTCAGGGATGAGCATGGCTTAAGTATAGGGGGATGATGAATCTCAGATTTATCACTCTAAATCTCATTAATTAAACTCAAATCCCTCAAAATCATTTACATTTCTTCATTTATTCTGCATAATTAGCATTCATGCATGTTTTCATAAGAATTGTGTTTTATCACTCATTTCTGCACAAAATAAGAAGCCAAAAATCCCATCCAAAATTGACCTGTAAATAGCCTAACTTCTCTGATTTTTAACTAATTCATACTAACTCCGAATGACCCAAAGCCACCTCCACTGTGTACATATCACTAACAATAATAAATGGAAAATACAAAAAAAAATCATTAACCCGAATAAGTGGACCAAAAACCCAAACCCTAGTTCTAGGATTTCCGGACTAAAACCCTCATATCTTCCCCATCCAGTGTCTGTTTCGATCCTACTCACTTTTGAACTAATGTACATTCAACCAAGTTCAAGTGAATCGGAGCTCATATGTGAAAGTTGGGTTTTGGGCCTCTTTTGTACATTTTGTATTTTAACTGATTTGACCAATTATTTTATGTTATTACTTAACCTTTTTTATTTTATTTATTTTTCATTTTTCTTCTTTGATAAAATTTTTATTAAAATACACAAAAATCCAAATCCAAACTGAGCTTGAAATCAAAGAAACAAATTGAGTCCAAGTCTTCACTGACTATCTGTAAAAAGTTATCTTTTTCGTGTTTTAATTTATTTCTTCTTTTTCTTAATCAATAAAAATCCAAAAAAAATAAATCACTGTGTAAATATTTATCTTTGATTTTATCCTATTTTTCGTATTTTTATCTGATTTAAAAATGACAAAAAATATAAAACCCAAAAAACATGGTATTCTATGTACATAGGATACCCCAAAAATATACTTTGTGCAAATGATCGATTCTGGTTTTGATCTCTTCATAAAAGTAGTTGTAGATCTCATCGAGACGAGAAATTTTCGTGAAGAAATTTTTTCGATTCGAGGCCGTTTGCTACTTATTTTAAATTTTTTTAAAGTTTTTATTTTTCAATTTTTGTGGTGCTGACACATGGCAGCTCCTGAAGCCGCCACTTGTCAGCCATTTTTTGAGTTTTTATTTATTTGTTTTTATAAAAATAAAAATAAAAGTCCCGCACATGCATCCCACATGCCTCCCAGGCACGTGCCACGCACGTGCTCCGCCTCTCCCCCAAATATTGCCACGTGGCGCGTTGAGGGCCGTCTGATCTCGGCCGATCGGATGACCCCTATGCGTCTTCCTCATCAATCCCCCTTTCACAATTCTTCGCCACCTCCTCGTCGTGAATCTCGCACCGCCTCGCTGTGAATCCGTCTCCACCACCGCATCCTTCAAAAATCACCCCCATCTCAATCACTCCCTCGTCGAATCCACGCCAATCGCATCTTCAATCTCGTCAATCGCCGATCTCCCTCAGATCCCCTTCGTGTATCCCTGATTCCTGTCCATCCCGCGACCTTCCTTCTCTAACCGACAACCCACACCCTATAAAACCCTCCAGCACCTCCACTCGACTTCATCCGCCGATAGCGAACGACGCTCGGAGGTGACAGCTCCGAGCGCCTTCCTGCGATGAGGTCCGATAGTCCAGCCACTATTGCAGCAGGGCCTTCAACCGCCGTAGTGCCCAACTCCGGTCGTCATGCCTGTCGAGCCAACACGATCATCAACTACCTCCGACAGTCATCTTCGATAACGATCACCGCCATCAACAGTAAGCTCCTCTGACACCGCTTCGCTTCTACAGCGCACGTCAACGACAACCACCAGTATTAGCATCCCCTCCATCTCCGCCCTTAGCACCAGCTTGCTCCTCCATCGGATCAGCCTCTCCACCACCGCATCCCCCAAAATCACCACCATCTCAATCACTCCCTCGTCGAATCCACGCCAATCGCATCTTCAATCTCGTTAATCGCTGATCTCCCTCGGATCCCCTCCACGTATCCCTGATTCCCGTCCATCCCGCGACCTTCCTTCTCTAACCGACAACCTGCACCCTATAAAACTCTCTAGCACCTCCACTCGACTTCATTTGACGATAGCGAACGACGCTTGGAGGTGACATCTCCGAGCACCTTCCTACGACGAGGTCCGATTGTCCAGCCACCGTTGCAGCAGGGCCTTCAATCGCCGTAGTGCCCAGCTCCGGTCGTCATGCCTGTCGAGCCAACACGATCATCAACTACCTCCGACAGTCATCTTCGATAACGATCACCGCCATCAACAGTAAGCTCCTCTGACACTGCTTCGCTTCTACAGCGCACGTCAACGACAACCACCAGTATTAGCATCCCCTCCATCTCCGCCCTTAGCACCAGCTTGCTCCTCCACCGGATCAACCTCTCCACCGGCTTCGACGTTCACCGGAGCCACCACGAAGGCCAGCTGACAGACCTGTCCACCGCCGTGATCGTCCTGCCATACGCTAGCTCTCGATCCCTTCGCCCCGCCGTTCTTCGCCGTCAGCCATTCTTCCTCGTCGTCGCCATCTTCGTCCAGCACCGGTCCCCACCTCCGCTCCAGCCACCGGGCGGTGGAGAACGACGTCAGTAACCCTGGGTCATGGGAAAACTTGCAAAAAGCCCCCTAGAGTCCTCCGAATGGAGCTTCAGCCCATGCCGACCAGGTCACGTGCTTGGAACGTGACCTGTAGGTAAATTTGCAGCAAACCCCCAAGGATATTGGTAATTGCAAATCAACCCTCTTTGCATTTTGTTTTATTTATAATTATTTAAATATTGCAGAAATACCCATGTATTCCCATATTGTTCTAGACCTCTATATTGCATTATTTTATTATCCAAAAATAGCATTTTGTTCGTCAATTAATTCTCTACATTATGGCATATGCTTAACATTTTTGTGATCAATGGTTAATTAACAATTAATTGTTTTGTGGAAAATTGTACATTTTACCTATTTTGAGCTATGAAATTTATAATTGATTAACCGCTGCTCCAAAAATTACTGAAAAATCATATATTGTAGAAATAATTATTTTTTGCATTGGGCCCAAAAAGAATTGCATTTGCATGCATCATTTGTCCGGTAAAAATCATTTTGCATATTTCAGTATTTGATTTTTAATAGGTATTAAATCTCCTATTTTCGAGGTTTAGAATTTTTCTGAGATCGATCACCTTGTGATAGACCTTGGATAATTTTATTCCTTGGAAATAATTAGGTTTAATATTTATTATAACTAAAGATTGAAATTCACTCTGTTTGCATTTAAAAATTCATAAAAAAATTCATTTTGCATCAAAAATTTAAAAAAAAATTATAGTGCATTTATTTCATCATAATTATCATCTTGGCCAAGTTTCGTATTTTTCGGACATTATTTGATCGAAATCTACATTTTAGTCCCTAAAATAGGACAAAATTACATTTTGCATCCTTAATTGCATAAAAAATTACAAAAAAAGACCATCTCGAAAACCGTGCACGAACTATGATAGACAAAATTCTAGGTTGATCATTTGCCTCCTTGTGTTCGACCTTGGGACTTGACCAAGTAAAATAAACATAAAATTACGTGATTAAAAATTAACTAAATAATTGTGGTTATTTCTTAACCAATTTCGATTGCCCGCCTACAACGAAACGACATATTTTTTGCGAACGATAATTCACGCATTTTAACATTGGCAAATCCGGAACCATCAGTGAGATGCACATCGGCAAGGGAGAGGAGAAAGAACTCAAGCCGAACAAAGAAGCATATCCTCTCTACCGCTACATCTCGGTTAATCAGAAATGACCTTCTAAGGAAGAAGAGGGATATGGGTGCACAGTTCGTGACCAGCCAGATCAATGAGATCAAGTTTGCTAGAACTTTATTAGACAATGGTTCCTCTATCAATCCCATGTCCACCACACTTTATGAACATCTTAATCTAGGACTTCTTAGGAAGTCAAGAGTCGTACTTCAATTTGTTGATACATCAACTAAGAGACCCAGGGGTGAGATTAGGGACGTAATCAATATCGAGGGACAAAATTATCTAGTGGATTTTACAGTACTTGACATGGATGTTCCTAGGAACTGAAAAGATTTCCAGATGATCTTAGGGTGACCCTTCAAACTACATGATCCCTATTTGACTATACCTCGGGAAAGATCCATTTTGGATATGTTAAACTAGAAATGAAGCATACTAGGTTTCAAAGACCTGATACTGAATACATCTCCGAGTCAGAAACTTCCGGGTCTGAGGAAGAATGCAGTACACTCATGACAGTTGGGCCACGGAGACAGAACCCAACCACAGAATCACTCTTATCAGGAGAGAACATTGTTGATCATTTGGTCTGCCAGTTCATTCAAGAAAAACTTTCATGCATCCCCCTACACTCTTGGAGACTTAGAGGTCTATCCAGACATGTCAGACCCATTTCTTTTAGGAAAATCCAAGAGTGAGGACGATAGGTCAGACGCAACTTTTGCCGAAATACGACATATATTTGGCGATCTGACTGCCGATACAACGGAGTTGGTGGAAAGTACATAACTGACAGATCCATATCCATATAGCACTCAACTATATACAGATGTGATTCAGCTAGAGTTGATTGATGATAAGGTATTACCCGAGCTGAAGCCGCTTCTCCTACAATGAAATACACCTTTTTCGCGGGACCCAAAGAGATATCATGTGATCATTAGTGCCGACCTTACCTTAGAGTAGGAGTCTAGGCTTTTAGATGTCTTAGAGCGAAACTGTAGAGTGATTGGCTGGACAGTGTCGGATCTTGTGGGGATTAACCCCACTCTCTACTCACACAACAAATATATATTGATGATAATGTGAGACCTTCCTGTGAATTCCAGAGAAGACCTAATCTAAATTTGCAGGAAGTGGTAAAGGAAGAGATTGAGAAGTGGTGTAAAGCGAGATTTATATACCCCATTTCTGATTCTAAGTGGGTGGCCCCACTCCATGTTGTCTTGAAGAAGTCAGGAATTTAGATGGTTACCAATGAGGAAGGGATAGAGATCACGACACGAGTACCCACGTTGTGGCACGTCTGTGTTGACTACAGACGTCTGAATAACGCAACCAAGAAATACCACATTCCCTTGCCTTTCATTGATCAAATTTTGGAGAGATTAGTAGGGAAAGCCTTTTTATGCTTTCTTGATGGGTACTGGGACTACAATCAGATAGACATCTCTCAGGAGGACCAAGAAAAGACCACATTCACATGTCCATTCAGCATTTACGCATTTAGGCACACACCATTCAAGCTCTGCAATGCCTCGGGTACATTTCAGCGGTGCATAATCGTTGTATTATCGAGATGGTGGGAGATTTCCTAGAGGTTTTCATGGATGACTTCTCAGTCCATGGTGATTACTTTGATACATGTTTATAGTACTTGGTCTGAGTCCTCAAGAAGTGTAGAGAAGTGAATATGGTACTCTCCTGGGAGAAAAACCATTTTTATGGTGCAGAGGGTATTGTGTTGAGGCATGTCATCTCCAAGAAGGGTATGGAGGTTGACCCTGCCAAGGTGGATGTGATCATGAAACTCGATATGCTAATCAACGTAAAGTTAGTGAGGTCTTTCTTAGGGCATGTTGGATTCTATCAGAGATTTATTCAAGATTTTTCAAAGATCGCCCACCCACTGACTGAGCTCTTAGGAAAAGACACAAAGTTCATTACTGATCACAAGTGTCTATAGGCCTTTGAGATTTTGAAAAGGAAGATTTGCAAATTTCCAATCCTACAATCTCCTGACTGGTCTCTTCCCTTCAAGATCATGACTAATGCTTCAGATTTCACTATAGGAGCCGTGTTAGGACAAAGGCAAGATGGGATTCTGTATGCTATACACTACGTAAGTAAAGTTTTAGATCCTACATAGAAGAATTATACGGTGACTGAAAAGGAAATGCTTGCGGTAGTTTGGGCCCTCGAAAAGTTCAGATCTTACGCGTTGGACTCCAAGATGACAATCTTCACAGATCACATAACCATTCGGTACTTAATGGAAAAAAGGATGCGAAGGCGCATCTTCTTAGATGGATTTTACTAATCCGGGAATTTGATTTGGTGATTAAGGACAAACCTAGGGTGAAGAATATTGTGGCTGATCATTTATCCCGAATAGAGTTGAAGGAATCCCCTGAGTTTGAACAGATCGGAGAGGCCTTCCCAGACAAGTTAATCTATACTATTGACTCATTCTCGTGGTATGCCAACATGGTGAACTTCCTGGTCTCCATGTAGGTTCCCCATGGTTGGACTAGGAGCAGCATTGACCGACTGAAGTTGGATTCGAGGAGGTACCACTGGGAGGATCCATTCCTTTTCTTTGAAGGGTTGGATTGTGTCCAGAGAAGAGGTATTACTCAGGAGGAATATCGGAGTGTCCTCACACATTGTCATACACTTGAGTCTAGAGGACACCATTCGAGAAAAAGAGCCGTGCACAATGTACTCCAATGTGAATTTTATAGGTCGACCCTATTTAGAGATGCCTTTGATTTTGTACGGTCGTGCCCGATCTATCGAAGGATGGGAGGAATTATTGGATATAAAGATGATATGCCCATATAGCTGGTAATTTTTTGCGATGTTTTTGAGGCATGGGGCATATATTTTAGGGGTCTCTTTCCCAGCAGTAATGGACATGAGTACATCTTGTTGGTGGTTGACTATTTGTCAAGGTGGGTGGAAGCTATCACAACCCGAGCCATAGACAATAAAACTGCCTATAAGTTTTTGAGAGACCATATCATTGCAAGGTTCGAGATCCCCAAGTTTTTGATTTTTGATGGGGGTAGCCACTTTGTGAACTGAAGTGTCAGATCATTAGCTGAGGACTAAAGATTTGAGCATAGAATAGCTAGTCCTCACCAATCACAATCTAACAGCATTGCAGAGGTTTCAAATCGAGAGGTGAAGGGAATTCTTCATAAGTTAGTTCTATCCTGATGGAAGAACTGGTCCCAGCTCTTGGACCAAGTTTTGTTGGCCTATAGGACAACCTACACGTCCCCACTCAGTACTTCACCCTTTCTATGGCAAGTCATGCCATTTTCCAGCAGAGTTAATTCACAAATCAGAATGGGCAAGCAAGAAAATAAATTGGAGTTGTCACTTAGGGAAATTATGTCGTGACTTGAACTTGAACAAGCTCATGGAGATCAGAAGTCGGGCATATGACAACACTTTGATTTATAAGGACAAGATTAAGAAGTGGCATGATCAGCACATTAGGTGCAAGAACTTTGTCCCTGGACAAAAAGTGTGGTTATTTAATGCCAAGTTGAATATTTTCCATGGGAAGATCAAATCTAAATGGATGGGTCCCTATGTTATTAAAAAAGTGCACGACAATGGAAGTGTAGAGATAACAGATCTCATATATGGTGCATGCCCCTTCTCGGTTAATGGAAAACTATTGAAGCACTTTGTAGAATCTAATGAGCAGTTGATTCGGATAGAGCAGAATCTCGTTCATGCGAGATATAGTATCAGATGAAAGAGTCAATCAACCCGTATGAACCCTTCAGTGCTACCGGTCACATGTATATTTATACCAAATCTAATCGATCCACGACTTGTAATTACTTTATCATACTTACGCTGACCTGAGCCTAAGTATAGGGGGACCGATATCATTGTGTATACATCACTTCTATTATTTCCCTCTCAACCTCGACCGCCCCATTTCTTGCTCTTTTGTTATGCTTAGGCCCTCAAAAGCCTAAGTATAGGGGGCGAGTCGACTTCTTTTCCTTTTCACTCAACTATGCTTGATACGAGCAATGTATACATTTCACTTTGTGCCATGAGGACATAGCACAATCTAAGTATATGGGGATGTGTATATATAGATATTTTATTCATAGCTCGTAATTTAATTGTTTTTTTTTCAAAAATCGAGTATGGGTATAAGTTATGTATACTATACTAAATTTCTTGTGTAAATGTTACATGTTTTCAAACTCTTTGAAAATTTTAGGGGGATAAAATTCAAAAAAATCAAAAAATCAATCAAAAACATTTTAAAAAATAAAAAATGAAAAAAATCAAAAATCAATCAAAAACCTTTTCAAAAAAAATAAAACTTAAGGTTTTATCCCTGAGATTTCCACTATCACTCAAGACTTGAGGAATGAAAGAAACTCGGTGTTTTTGAGGTCCTTTGATTCAAAGTTAATCAACCTTAGTCATTAGGGTTTTAGACTTAATAATCCACACTTCCATATGTTTGAAAGATGTGAGTGCTATATTGCGCACTTAATCTCTACCTTTAAGAATATGATCAACACATCACATGCACAACTGCATGATTGATGAGAGATTTCATTTGAGGGATTGGGACTTGAGATTTAAGTCAAAACCTCATTTTATGATACTCGAGGATGGGATAAAATCGATGAAGGTTTCATGAAACCTGAGTGTCAGCAAACTCTAGCCAGTATGTGAACAAGTTCTCATGTTATCTTTTGATATTGACCTATGTGCCAGTGTGTGAGAAAACTAAATAAATTGTAGATCAGTGTGCGCCAACTTGGTAAAAACTGCGGAGCTAGCCAATACACACACACATACACACACACACATATATAAGCCCTCTCAATACAAAATCAAATATCAAGAGCTTCAATCAAAGGCGAGCGCTCCTAACCATTTCAAAGTGTCCACTTGGACCAAATCTAGTTATGACCATTTAGTCGGGCTAGTACCTCAAAAAGGGATATGCATCGTAAGCGATATAAGTCAAGGTGTAAGTATATTAGATAATTAAAGAAGACACACCCCTGTATACTCCCAAGAAAACAAGTGCAAACGACTCAAACTCTCTTGACAGATACACTGGTCAGCAACCAAAAATATATGTGTTGAGTAATAAGGCATTTGAGAGGATCCTTATTCCAATGTGAGGGAGAGAAGAAAATACACAAACCTATGCCTCCCTCATATGACCATTTATCTACACTTTCAAGTCTGACAAACTACTAAGACGGTGAATTGGATGCAAGAATTGATTTATTCTCTAGTGTTGAGGATTATGTTTTGAGGAGAGTCTCTTGGATCAGGACGTTGATTGATGTTTTGACTCGACTCTCATGATTGCAGTAGAAGGCATATCTCTTATATTATATGTATGAACAGAGAGTGTGATAATTAAAGAAGTTGAATTCCTCTTGACTAGAGTCGGGATGAGCTTAGAATTTTAGGACCATGAAAACCTAGGATTCTTAATGAGACAAGTCTTGAAATTCTCACATGCACAATCAGGGATTCAACCTTCTAACTCACTAAAATTTGCTTGGGGACAAGCACAAGCAAAGATCTAAGTATAGGGGTGTGATGAATCCATGATTCATCTACTCTATATGGATGTTTTGGCAAAATTACTTTAATAATTCACTAATTAAATACCTTAAAATCAATTAATTAACGTTTACTAATTATGCTTAAATTAGGATTACAATATGTAAATAATTAACCATTTTTACCCTCGATTGAGCTTATTATTTTATGTACAAAAATCACTATTTTTAACCTAATTCTTTCTCTAAATTATTCTTAAATTATATAATTAACTTGTCATAAAGATTTAAAACCCATAAAAATAAGAAAATCAGAATAAAATATAAAAAATTTGAATTTGTATATTTTGTATATATTTTATCTTTGTTGTTTTTATTTTATATTTTTCTAATCTATAAAAAATCCATAAAAACTAGATTAAGTATGTATATATTTTATATAAATTAATCTACTAATTAAAATCAAATTAAAAATACAAAAAAAATACAAATCACAAAATACAGTATTTTATTATCTATAGAGTACCTCCAAAAATATTTTCTGCAGTTGACCTCTTTTGATTTTGGGTTCTTCACAAAAGTTGTATATCTCATCGAGACAAACAACTTTTTGTTGACCACTTTTCAATTTGACTTCATTTACTATCTCTTTTTTATTTTTATTGCTTTTTATTTATTTTTATCTTAATTTAATTTTTATATTTTATTTCACTTTTAGTTAATCCTTAATTTTAATTTGATTTTTATTTTTTTAGTATTATTTTACATTTATTTATTTTAATTAATAATTTTAAATCTATGTATTCTTTTTTCTCTCTTTTCCCTCTCGTTCTCTCTCTCCTTCCATGTTTTCTCTCTCTCTCTCTCAACAAAAGCCTGGTCACGTGCGCAGTACTTGACCCACCCTCTCCTGCCTCCTCTCCCTCCACCAGCACGTGTCGCGCATGTGTTGCCTTCCTCACCTGCATGCAAATGCCACGCATGTGCTCCATTACCTCCCCTCTCGCTGTCCGCCCGCCTCCCCCATCTGTCGTAACCACCGCCGCCCACCGCCTCCTCTCCCATCATTGCGGCATCAAACATCGCCTCCTCTCCCAGAATTGCTCCCCCCTTTCCTCCTATAAAAGTGCTCGACCTCCACCACTGACGGCTATCCATCCTTCATCAAGAAAGAGGGAGCTCAGGACCTCAGTGGTGACCGCAACTGAAACCTCGACATCGACCCCTCGTCATGATCCAAGGAGCTCAAGCTCCTTATATTTGGCAAACCCATCTGCCACTCAAGCTCCAGCTATGCCGGATGTCGAGCGAAGACTGACCGAGGTCATTCGACTATCCGGTCACCTTCCCCAGGCGATTTCCTCCACCCCTCGACTGCCTCATTCTCCCCATGTACGTCCATTCCTTCCTACTCTTCTTTCTGTGTTGAATCGTCGTCACAGACCATCCTTGACTACCTCCTTCTTCTCAGACCCCTGGTCACCTTCGACTTTGCGAAAGTCGAAGCTCCGCTTCCTCATCCTCTTTTATTCTTCATCGTTCCCCTTTCGCCCTTGCCATCGACTGCTACAACCTCCGCGTCCCTCTTCGTGCGCCCCTCACCGTCATTGACCACATCAAGATCTACCCCAGACACATCGACCTCATTGTAGGCCAAGCTCCGCCTCTCTCACCCTCTGCCTCGGTGGCCTCAACCGCACAACAGTCCTCAGCCACATTGACCTCTATCGCCCACCACCACTCTCCATCGCCGACCAGTAGCCATTGGATCGGCTGATACAATGTTCTTTCACATTGGACGCCACGTGGTGTCGTTCCTCAACTATGGACCTGAGGCTGCCATCGAGCCTCTCTTGCCTGCCATATGAAGGCTTGGGCCATACGACCCAAAGCTTCACCCGAGACGTAGCTTCCTCCTTTGAGCCTCACTACGCATGTGGCAGTGTGAAAATTGCATTCCAATCCTTGCCCTCCTCCAGAATTACAAAAGGGCCCTGCCTCTTGGGTGACGTTATCAACACGTGTGCAACACGTGCTATCATGGAGAAATCGCATCAGAATCCATCACCGCTTCGAAGATCAAAACGAGGGTCTTCGATTTCAATGTTTACAGATAAGTCCTCTAGGGATTATTTTGAGAAGAAAATATTTACTTTTATTATAATTTAGTTCCTGATATTTCATTTTAGCGCAAATTTTCTGTATGAACTCTGCTTTTAGCGTACTATATGTCGTTTTAAAGCTTATTCAGTGCTCTATAATTTTATATATCTTGTGAACTGATATGAAATTTTATAATGATTACTATTCAAGGATCTTTGATTATTTATGCATGCTGATCATTGATATATTTATGCTATTAAGAAAATTATTGATTCATTTTTTGCAGGGACTTGATTGAGTATTTTAATGTGATTAATTGTCTATTGATAATTGATCTTTTTCATTCAGGAATTAATCTTTGCAGGGGGCATGATTTAGGAGGAATCGATTCATTCTCCTGATACCTTATGAGAATTCATTTGAGAAGATCTAACTTGACTAATCCTTGTGGTCATTGCTAATTATTTTGAAGCTTATTCACGGATAGATTATGTGATTTAATTCTGTATTAATAGTGATTCTTCTATGAGGATTAAATCATAGAAATATCTGGATTCAAATCAACAAATTCTTTATCATATGATTAATCTTGGATTTATTGATCATTTAGCATGCAGCCTGGATTCACTTCGATAAATCTTTCTAGACTTTAGTCTCTTTGATCTGTGATTAACTTTTGAGGACACTGATTATTTATATTGGACTAAAAATATATAATCACATATCCCAATCTTCATCTCTATTTATTTTGTGTGCATTTGCATCCTCGTGATTTCTTTTATTTTCACATTACTTCTTGACACAGAAATTAACATTGTGATTAATTAATTAATTAATTTAATTTAAATCTGTGCAACTAAAAATCATCATTCCCTGTATTCGACCTTGGTAGACTTGTCAATTAAAAAATACTCCACAACATTCAAAGATTGTGTTTTTTGATCGATCATTTTCTGCCTTTCTATACTACAATATATCATTCTTAAGTGAGGTAGAAAACATTTCATCACCTTTGATCAGGCAGCCTAGCAAATCTCGAGCATTGATCAAAGGGTGAAGTAGCCACCATCCGATCTCCCTAAAGGGCTCCATCTCAATCATCTAACATATCACCTGATCATCCCAACCTCGAGGGGCTCCTGCATCAACAAGATATCGCCAAGTGGAGCTTCGAGGACCCGAACCATCTCTGCTTCCAAATCCTAGCTGAGTCACATGCTCCATATACATGAACTCGGTTCTTCTGCGGTCAAGCCTCTTTGCTTATCAAGATATTGCAGAAGAAATCCCCTCACATGCTTCGCACACGCGTATGGGAGGAAATTTGTGCATGTACCCTCGACCCACCTAGAATCTATGCAAATACACCATCCACTGGACAAATTATGGAATGTGCCCGTCGTATTCTACAAATTTCATTCACATGTGTATTTTATTTACATTTATGCCCCTAGACTTTTTTCAATTGTATATTGAACATTTGTGGCCTGATTTTAATGTTCCTACTTTAATGTTCTTATTTTAATGTTCTTATTTTAATGTTCAAAGATCTTTAGATTATTTATCATTTGAGATAGTGAATTATTCATTTTGAGACGTTATGAACATTAATTAGTTGAAGGAAATTCAATCATATTTTATGAGGTATTCATTCTCTGAATTCATTTTATTGTTGAGGAAATCGGTCAAAATTGGGGGTATCTCTTGGTAGATAAGTTGATATTTATTGATTGATAATCCTTTGAAATTCATGGGGCTTGGGATTGTACCAAGTTACGCATTAATTGGGCTGCTTATTTTTTCATTTCTTACATTCATCATCTTTTAAAAACCCAAAAAGTATTGTATTTATTCTCTCATGTCTGAGTTGTCTTCTACCCCGTTAGATGTTGAGTAAGCAAGCCCCATGAGGTCCTGCCTGATCTTAGACTGAGAGATGCTTCGGGAAGAGTAGCAGAGGAGGCGCGAGACTTTGATATGTATGTTGAGGGAAGGTCAGGCTCGAATTCTACCAAGACAACACATACCTTGGCTCACCTCCAGCACCGTGGAAGGTCAAAAGCTTTGATTCCATTCCACTAAATATTTCATGCAGAGCCCCACCCCAACGAGGAATGTGTTAGTGCTTGCTTTCTCATGGAGTGTAGGTGGATATCTCTTTTTGTGCTACTCCTATGAAAAGAAGAAAAGAAAAGGTCTTGGTTTCTTGCATGCCATTTATTTTATTGCATAAACACATTTTTTTAAAAAAAACTACTTTAAAAATAATGTGCATAAATCATCTAAAATTGATCCTAAGTTAAGAAGTGTCTCCTTCGATAGATCTTGGGGCTTACCCAAGTAAAATAAATAAATTTACTACAACATTAATTCCATATTTTTGTGTGGTTTTGATTAATCAATGGATTTGTGTGCTACATTAAAAAATGACTAATAAATTAAGGGATTTAATGGTTCTTCAAATGGTGTTGTTGTCAGGAGGCACGACTTAGGAGGCACGACTTAGGATCTTTTCAGAGAACTTAGTGTCTAGATTTTCCATCCTTCGGGTAGTTTTACCCCCATTTTCTTCTTGTATATATTTTCTATCTTTCTCCTTTTCTTTTTTTCTTTTCATTTTTAGCATGTATTTATCGTATACATTTTTGTACCTCTCCAATATAATTTTTGCGAGGGACCCGACGAACTTGGTGTGAAGTCCTTCTTCCAATGTCCCAGTTCCTTGCAGTAATTGCATATGTCTTTTGAATTGTGATTCTTCAACTTGGACTCCTAATTTCCCTTCTTTGCATAGCCAAAACTATTAAGACTCTTGTCATGAATCATAAACAAACCTGCAGGATTAGAATCCTGCTTCTTGGAGATATGTCAAAGTTCACGTATATGCTAACTCGTGCGAACTTCCTCTAGGTTATTGATTCTCTTCCCACAATAAATGATTGAACAAAATTCACATATGGTAAAGGAAGAGAAACTAACAAAATCAAGGGAGCATCCTTATCTTCAATCTTAACGTCTACATCTTAAATCCATCAACAATGTATTTAAACGGTCAAGATGCTTTTTAAGAGATGTACCTTCCTGCATGCGAAAGAGAACATACATTGCTCCAACAACAACTTGTTGGTCAGAAACTTCATCATGTATAGACTTTCGAGTCACAACCACATACTGGCCGCGGAGTCCTCATCAGTAACCTCCATGATAATCTCATCAGTCAAAGACAACATGTTCAACAGCCTTCACCCACTCCTGCTTTAACGATGTCCACTTACCTGCTACTTCATCTTGATATGCCATAGATTGAATCCGTTCCTCCCTATGAATAAAATATATTATTCATATTTAAAAATAAATAAAAAATATGGTGACACCTATATCTGTATTGCAATCATTCCTTTGCATCCATAATTGTTTGGCATTTGATTTAGTTTTTAGAGTCTAGAACACACAAATGAATGAAGAATGTGTAAGAAAAATGATGAGTTTCTTGTTACTTGTGAGAGATTGAGGTTCGTTTGAGCTAGCGTACGATTACACCAAAATAAAATGGTATTATTTTTAAAGTTGAACTATGATGTTGAATTGTTGCAATGGAAGTCCGTAAAACTTGTTCATGAGGGGTGAAATTACTTAGGATCATGTATGATTAATTTTCTAGGCAAAACAAGACTTAATAAACATTAGAGGTACTTAAAAAGTTTAGAATAAAGTATGAAACTAATTGAAAATAATATATAAAGAGTTGTATCAAGAGCAGTCAACTTGAAAGAAACTTAGCTGATTGAAATGAGATTAGATGATTATTTGTAAATCTCTATGTGTATAGATATCCTAATATGGTGTTAGAATTCTCTCTAGTCATCCAAATGTTGGAAAAAGTGTCTTCTACTCAATTATCTATCATACATTTTGAATATTTATTTTCATAAATTTATATATTTTGAAATAAGACCCAACTTAAATTCAATTGAGTTTCAGTTTATCGATATGTCATTTTATATATGTACGCTATTTTTATTTGTTGCAAATTTAGATTAGTCTGACATCTTAATATTTAGATTGTATTATATGAAGTTGTGTTTGATTATGGATAAAAGAATAATTGTCTCCTATGTAATGATAAATCGCTGACCCCAACATTCATAAATTATGTACATTTCTCTTAAACGTTATCTGTCACTTTCAAAATAATGGAACTAAATACTAGTATTTTTGTCTATCTATATATGTATTTTAATGGACTAAATATTGGGCCCACCTATAAAAATTTCTTAGCTCCGCCTCTGGAGTAACCATATGAATACGGATGGATGTGGGTTAATAATACAAATGTAGACATAGTTGTCATTGAAAATATGGAAACGATAAATACATAGATATTTATGGATATCGAAAGGTGTTATGTCACCATGTCCTTCGAGTTCGGTGAACCTAATTGATACAAACTCAGTTCAATATGAGCTCATGAGTCAGATTCGAATAGTTCGTTGTATCTTTTATCAAATTGCATTCGAGTATGCTATTACATGTATGCATGTATGGTAACGGATCTAAATATCGATGCATAAGCAAAACAATGAGAAAAATAAAAGCGTGTACAATAACACAATATAAAGACTGCCTGCACCACTTGCTCACATCAGATTTCTCTTTGTATTATCATGGATATCTTTCGAAGAACAATGTGGCTACTCCAAGAGCATATTTTTATCGCAAGGTTAGGATTAGGGTTACAAGGATGCACATGAAAATTTACCAAAATACCCTTGATAGAGGAAAGTGCATGCAGAATTACATGGAGGTGTAGGGAGTTGGATCTACGAGGTGGATGGATGCAAGTACATTGCCAATCAATCTTCACATGATGAAACCCAACAATATGTATGTACATATGTAGGCATACATGCTTCCATGCGTGCACACATGTGCTTGTAGCTGTGGTCATAAATGCAATTGGATGATGATGAATATATGATTCATTTACTTCTTATTTGAATTTTGTCCTCATTTCCTGAGCAAAAGCTCAGAGAAACCACACAAAAATACAAAATAACAAAAATAACTCTTTTAATAAAAATGGACTAAATGGGATTTCTTTCAAATAGGATGCAATCCTTCCTATGTTTAGGAAGGTCAGCCCTTTTTTTGTATAAAATATGATGACTTTAGTAGAATACATATATAGTTTTGTATTATAATGTGCAGTTTTAATGTTTATATTATAATACGCAGTTTTGTATGTGGCTTTGTATTTATAACGTGCACCTATAATACAAACAATATACGTATTCTACTAAAGTGTTCGTGTTTTATACAAAAAATGGCCAGCCTTCCTGAACTCAGGAAGGACTGCATCCTATTTGAAAGGCCCCCGGACTAAATGTATATTATTAGCTCTTAATTAAGTCCAAGATATAAAATCACGTTAAACAAATAAAAAACCAAGTTGAAAACCTTTATATATTCATCTGTATATAAGCACAAATTTCTCTATTTTTGTTTATAAAAGTATGTTATCTCCAAATAATATGAAATCAAGTCCATCTTATACATATAAATAAAATTAATAAAATGAAAAACTGAAAAATACTAGCATATATATGGCAAAACTATACCCTAGTTGAGAAGACCGAAAGCCGTAAAGTTGAATTTCTATCTTATATCGTCTCCTATAAAACTCTACTCATATTTGAATTAGTGTACTTCAACTTATCTACAAAATAATACCAAATTCAAAGGAATTAGAGTGCATATGTGAAACTTGAATTTTTTTAATATCTTTGTATATTATACAATTGATCTAAGTTGGACCTGTCATTTTATTTGCATATTTTAACTATTTTATTTTAGAATTTTTTATCATTTGTACCATTCTTAACTTCTGTAATACCAGTTATGCCCCATCCTTTTTTGGAATATCAATTATACCCTTGACTTCTTGCTTCATTCTCATGTATGCCCCTCTGTTAGATTGATCGTCAAAGAGTTGAACTAAACCATGATTTATGCAAACTATGGTGTGGTTAAGAGGAGCATAATGGTCAAAACCAAACCCTCCCATCGCCCCCGACCCCTCAAACCTGAACTTGGATGTTGCTTCTTAGTTGCACTGAACCCTGGGCAATTGTTGATTGACGATGATGCTTCAAACTTTGATGTGGGTCCTCGATCGTGCTCTTGGTGTCGATTCCAAGATGTAGTAGGTTACGGTGATAACTTGTTGATGATGGTTTCTTCTTCGATTGAAGTACAATTGAGGGAGGAGGATTAGATGAATTTTCAGAGGGAGCTTCATCCTTTGCCAAAGGATAAGCTTGGTTGAGTGGGGACAATATTGGAGTAAGGTATAGCGATGGTGGGCTGAATATCAGAGCTATTACATGTGATGGGTTCTATGTAGGGATGCAAACAGACATATATGGATATGGATATAGGTGTTACCATATCTTTATCTATTTTTAAATATGAATCTGGACACATATACAGATATTAACATATATAAAAACTATAGTAGTATATCCTTAAAAATGGTTACGGATGTAAAAAAGATACATATATTATAAGAAAAGACGCGGTTGATATTCACAGCCACAATCATCACAGCAATTAAAAGAAATCAAAATAGAGTTTGATTTCAAAAAAAATAGATCAAAGGAGAAGTGATTGGTGAATTCTTTCTTGTGTAGTTGTAGAATTTTTGGCAGTTTTTAAATTTATAAAAACTTTGATATTAGTTTCAGATGTACTTGTAGAATACAACTGTAGAACCATTAGAACATCTACATGTGGTATATATATGATGTTATTTCTTAGATGTGATATTGTTACATCAAATGAAGTTTTCTATGAACTTATATATTAAGTTTGTAAGTTTATATTTATATTCTCGAATTAATCTAATTTGATAGGTATAAGAAGACGTTGGCTAGATGGCAAATTACAGGTATTTATCTAAACTCTAATAAGCACATGCAGTGTTTTCTAATTAGGTTTTACAAGTTTGATTGGGCATTTAAATCCCTACGGACCTGTATTTTGTTTGCAGGTTTACTGTTTGGACAAGCACATGTGCTTGCGAGGGGCACTTAAAGAACTCGCCTACTTGTGTACGAATGAGCCATTAGACGACCCCCTTGTGCACGCCTAATATCTGGGCAAGCACATGGTGGTCACCTGTGCTTGCCAGCCTGATCACGTGATTGGGTGATCAACGAACACAGGTCGTACGAGAACATGTGCTCGCCCAACCACCGAGCATGCACATGGCGTCCACAAGGCGTGCACATGTCGAGCCACAATGTGCACGCCAATTGTATCTTTTCTTGTAGTGCCCTCGGTATTCAGATAATTGTAGATAAGCCCCTGCAGCTTTGTTTTATTACTTTTTGATCCATTTTGGACTGATTTGTAAATTATGGTTTATTGCGTTTTAGCCCATGGATTGATCTTTGAATATCTTGAACACAATGAATACAATTAAAGTGAAATTTATCTTGTTACAAAGTTCTTGTGATGCTCTGTAATTTGGCATAATTGATTATATGATTTGATCTGAGACTAGTCATTTAGAATTTAACTAAGCCCCTTGATTATTACTTATCAATTAAATTGTCATTAATTCATTTAGCTCTACTTTATTTAATGAATGAACCCTGATCTGCTTGTTGTATTTAGAGGTTAATTATATAATCAAATAATTGATCTCATTTCATCAAAAGATAACTAATTGATAAATATCTATTAAATATTTTAGATGTATTATGAGCTAAGAACATGAAATGAATATTTAAAATTGGAGAGCAACATAATAGAATTCTTAATTTGGACTAAATTCTTGTGATATCCTTATTAGACTTTAATTCAGGAGCTTGTATTGCATTGTGTATATTATTTAGCAAACCATTTTGTAGCATTAAATTAAATTACTTATAAAAACCAAAACCCATAAAAAATCGTGCATTCATATGTCCTATGCACCTTGACCTAGATACACTATTAAGTCACTTAAACTAGATTATTTAAACCCTAGTTAATAGACCTAATTGCCATGTTCGACCCTGGTCTTATCCAAACTAAAAATATTAAGCCAAACCCTCTTCGCAGAGATCTTTAGTTTGGTTTTGTTGATATGCTAATTAGCTCGTATTACAATGAAATTTAATTAACTTATCTGATTAGCTATTCATCAGTAGGGTACCAGTCAAGGCATAAGATCATGCACATTGCTTATATCCTTCAGTCAATCCAAAGTGATCTAGAGATCATATGATTAACACCGTCTTCTTGAAACAATGCAACTTTACCAAATACATCTCATATTATATTATCATACATCTCACAATATATCAACATACATCTCATATCACTATAATTCAACCCATATGATTTATACTTGGCTCTTTATGCCAAATCAATCCTCATCACGGTTCTGCACAATCTAGCCATTTGGTCCTTTAGGACACTAGTACTTATCCTCTCAAGGTAGGTTCATTTATTTATCATATTTTAATGTCATGTATAGTTTATGGTCCTGGCCCGTGTTCGGGTTTCATGTTATGACTCTGAGGTACTTGGTACCTTATGGTTGGGGGCCTTTGTAGGCATGCATTGAGATACGTGCATCCTAACTAAGTTCTCAAACAATCAAAGTTTTTCATTAGTTATTTAGTATTGCGGTAAGTATGCGATCTTGACCCATTACAGTATTATGTTATGACTCTAAAGTATTTGGTACTTTAGGGTTGGGGTGCTTCTATATGCATGCATTTGAAGTACACACCATTAGAAGTACACACATCTTGAATTAAGTTCTCAAAACTCCCACTTGCATCGACAAACCATATGCATACTTATACATATATACATAATGTAGTACTTATACTTCTGGGCTCCTCAGTACTAAATGTGTATATTCATATTTTCGCTTCTAAGTCCTAAACTCATGAAATCATCACACTCGAATAGGTTATACTCATGATAGTTAGATCAATTATCCACTTTCAATACTGAGTACTATGCTTACTCATGAAGCCATCATGATGCACATTGTCAAATTAATATCTCCCAACTATTCATATGATATCTAAAGAATGTCTTAGGCTGATATGACCCAATGTAGGATTTTTCATCTATTAAACCTAATAAGTTATGACAATGACCAATTTGAGTAGAATCCGCTCTAGCTATCCACACAACATGGAAAAGCTATATTTATGGAGACACATATTTATTGTAGAATCTACATCCACAACATAACATCAAGATATAGCTCAGATTCATATATGTATTCATATCTGGATATTAATAAATCATAAGTGATGTTTGTTCTACTCAACATACTTGCATTGATTCCCACGTGATATTCTTTTGTAATTTTCAATGGGACTAAAATTCATCATCTAATTACTTACTAACAGTGCTTTTATTAATAATCATGTCTCATGATCTCCTGTATATTTATACCATAGTTTTATTTCATTTTCTATATTTAAAATACTTTTGGGTCCAATCATATCTGTACAAATCGATCAGTGCCACTAGGTTGAATGCGTTAGTGCCTTGATTTGGTGTCAAACTTTTTGTCTCAGATTTGAAAATAAATCATATGTAGATAGAGCATTCGATAAGGATAAATTTGATTTAAATTTTGTATTTTTTGGATCGCAAAAACTCTCAAAAAATGCAGTTGAATGCATCAGGTTCTCTGATTTCATGTCCAATTTTTCGTCTCTGGTTTTAAAATAAATTGCACGCTTGGATAGAGCATGAACAAGGATAAATCTGACCTAAGTTTTATATTTTTTAAAATTCTGAATCTCTCAGAAAATACGACGGATGGTGATGATACGATACACATGTAAAAACTGATCTGAAAAACTGATTGACGCGAAAATGACATGTGTGCGATGTAGAAGGGATGTGAAACCCAACAACAAGAGAAAATCAAAATTCGTAACTTTGGTAGTTATTTCTCAGATTCCTCATTCACTATGAAATCAATGATTTCAGGGTGTTTTGTGTGAAACGTGCACGAGCATGACGTGGACCTCGACAAGCTCTTCGAAATGGCACCTTCCGATCGTTGATCGAACTCCAAAAGGTTGCTAACGATGGAGCTTCAACGAGTGTTTGGTAGAGCTTCGACGACGAGATCAAATATAATGACTAAACATGAACTCCACTTAGCTCTTATATAGGCTTCGGTTCGTAGCTTAAAAACTGTAAACGATCTTATTTTACGTGTAACTAACTTTCGCATACAATATACATTTTTCATGTTCTTTAACTCATTGGAAAGGTCTCAAAGAGTACTAAAATATAGAGTAATTATTTAATAATTTGGATATTTAATCAGGTCAGAAATGTTATCGATAATTTGATATTCTATATAATGTCTCTGTCTATAATACTTATCACTTCCTCATCTCCTATTACTGAACAAGACTGACAGATAAATTTCAATTAGCCATTATCCAACATTATATCTGATCTTTTATTATGATTCCTCTAAAGTGGGGGTCTACAAGCTTGCACTGCTTTTACAAAAGTTAACAGAAGGTGGGATATTCTAAAAGGGGTCCCTGTGATGGTGGTCACGCTTCTCTTTTGATATTTCATGAATCTTTTTTAGGTAATGTTGTCAAAATCAGATTTGACTGACCGTCTCAATCGATTATGTGAAACCAAGTTTAATCAAGTTCAACCAAAATTTAACCATATTAAAGTTATGATTTTATTAAAAAGATAAGGGATATTTGCACCCATAAGTTTGAGCAATTTCAAAACTACAATCATAACTTTATGTAGTCGTGAATTACACGAGAAACCTCGGATGCCCAAAACCCTCTGTTAGTTTTTCCGTTAACCGAACCATATCATTGAGTTAATATAACAAATGATCTATCCAACGACTATTTAAAAAATTTCAAAAAAAAACCCGTAACCCCCTCCCCCTATCTTCTCCAACACCCGACACCCTCCACCTCCCTCCCGCCCCTCCGCCTCAGCCCTCCTCCTCCAAGCTACCACTCTCTGCCCTCCTCCTTCAGGTCACTACCCGCCGCCCTCTGCCTCCTCCCTGATACCCTCCCACTCCCTCCGCCCCTCTGCCTCCGTCCTCCTCCTTCGGGCCTTCCTACCACCCTCCGACCTCCGCCTCCTCCCCGACACCCTCCCCCGTCGACCGCTTCCCCCTCCCCTTCTTCCTCCTCCAACTCACCCTACCCTCGCCGACCACCTTCCCCCCTTCTTCCTCCTCCAGATCGCCCCACCCACATCGACAACCTCCCCCTCGCCTTCTCCCTCCATCTTGCCCCATCCCCACCGACCAACTCTCCCTCCCTTTCTTCCCCTCCAGCTTGCCCCATCCACACCGACCACCTCTCCCTCTGGAATCTCCGTCCCGTTGGTTTTCGCAGTCCCATTATGTTGTGCTAGTTGTTCCTTGATATGCTTCGCGGGAGATGGTGGCGGGAATGGGCGCTTCATGCACGAAGGTGTGGAGTTTGCCCCTTCCTCCTCCAGCATGCCCCCACTCCCCTACCGAACCTCCTACTCCCCATCCTCCATGCGTTGATGACCGCCTCCCACCGCCTCTTGCTTCTTTGTTTGGCTGCTCAAGAAGAGGGTTTGGAGGGGGGTGATCCATCAAGAGTTGGACGAGCTGGGGGTGATCAGCGTGATGCCCATGATGGGGGGAGGCGTTGGAGGAGGAACGAGAAGGGGAGGTGGGAAGGTGTTCGGCGGTGGGGGAGGGGTGCTGGAGTAGGACGGGGAGGAGGAGGTGGACGACGAGGGGGCGGGTTGGGGGCTAGAGGAGGAAGGTCTCATTTGTAAATAAAGGGGAATTCGAGGGTAGAAAATGTAAAATATTCGACGAATTCTATCATAATTAACGGAAAATTTGATGGAAGTTAACACGGGGTTATGGATGTAAGAGTTAAGCACTATCGAGGGTCCTGGGTGTAATTCACAATTACACCAGGTTATGGTTGTAATTACGAAAATACTCAGGTTCATGGGTGTAAATATCCCAAAAGTAAGTGTTATTGGTGAAAGTTCAACCTATGACCTTATTTTACTAATCTTAATTACTAACCAACTCATCAGAAAAAACTTCGTTAAGAAATATAAATATCGAATTATTCTATTATAAAGTCATAAATATAATTTATATATATGATGCGTTTCAAATAGGATTGGGGCTCACCACAAAACAATGAGATCCATAGGATCTCGATCCAATGTACGTTGCCAAAAGAGTATTTCAATCATTTTATTTCCATTTAAAATTTGAATTTCATTTAATAAATCCATTTACCCTTTTACGATTGTTTTAATTAGAAAATTTCATTTATTTCTTTATTTATCGATTTCTGATAACGTTCTCAAATGCAATATACTGCAGTTTTTTGTAATATACTAATCATATTTTGTAGATTTTACATTTGATTTTGTAAAATTCAAATCATGTCCTTTTTTACATTTCCGTTCATTAGTGTTTTTGTATATTATTTTTTTTATTTATAAATTTTATATTGTCCTTTATAATATGTCATAAGTATTTGTAGTTTTTTGGGTTGTGTAGCATTGTATGGATCTTTCTAGCTGCTTCGAGTTCCTTTGTATTTTTTCTGCATTCCTTTGTAAAACTACATGGTCGCTTTGTAACATTTAAGTAGATATATACAACAAAAAGTAGACTTTCAGAATTTTATAAATGTACAAAAGATATGAGATGGTAAATAGTAATCGAGATTTGTAAAAGACCATTCAAGATTGTAAATCACAGCCTAAATTTCGTAAATAACCACATCTCTCCTCCGTTGCTGTCACGCGCCACCATGATGCACTCTACCTTTACCCATCATCGTGCCTCCTTCCTTCGCCTTCGTCCACCAACTCCTCATTATCATATGCCACTGTCGAGAGATAAAAATGGTGAGAGATGGGGCCATGCTCCTCCTCATCACACGCTGTCGTTGAGAAATCGAAGAAAATCCCCAGATCCATGCGTGAAATCCAAAACTCAACAATCCAAGTCTCCAAAAAATCATATTTGAATAGAAAAATGGAAGATTTGGAAGAGAAGAATGAAGATCAAGAACCTGATCTTTGATATGAATGTAATGCTATCTCCTAAGTGCTTATCAAAGCCGTCGCCGCATGTCATGCCTCCCTCATCTGCGCCTTTGTTTCCCCTCTCATCGCCCGCCACCCTCTATTTGGTAGGGTTTGATGCCCATCTAGAGAGAGAGATTAAATGAAAATTAGCATTAATTGAAAGGGGATGTCATATTCTATTTTTAGAATGTGAAAATGACGAAATAGATTTATTATCCAATTAAAAATAGGCATCATGTCGTTTTAATCTCAACCACGAGATAAAAATCTAAAACTCGTATTAGTGGATCTCCGTAGGTATGGTGAGCCTCAATCTCATTTGAAGTTATTCCTATACATGTGGTATTTGTTTGTGCAAGGATGGATGAAAGGGGGCAAAGAGGGAAAGCACCCCCTCAATTTTTGCAATTTTTTACTATGTTTAGTGACGTCTCTCTCTGCAATCTCACCCCTAACTTCTCTCTCTCACCCCTAACTTCTTTCTCCCGTTCTCTCTCTCTCGCCCCCTCTCTCTCCCTGTCTGCCACTCTCTCGTACGTACCCGACACACTCTCTCTCCTCCACCCTCTCTCTCTCTCGCCCCTCTCTCTCCCCCACTCTCTCGCACCCTCTCTCACTCGTACCCCTCTCTCTCCCACTCTCTCACGCCCTCTCTCTCCTGTACCCATCTCTCTCCCTCTTTTACTCTCTCTCTCTCGCACCTCTCTCTCAACTCTCTCTCTCTCAACTCTCCCTATATATTCTCTCTCTAAAATTATTCTTCTTATTTGCTTTACTCTCACACACTCGTGTTAGATCAAATTAGACGAAAATCGATGATTATCAAGATTCAAAGTCGAAGGAGGATAGGTATATTTTATCTTATATAATTTTTCTATCAACAATGTTCATTGATTTTTTATTTTTAATGTCTTCTTTTACTATTACGAAAAGACTAATACCGATAGTAACTTTTTATATAACAAACTCGATTGAATAATTTTATCGTATATGTTTATGCATCTAGATTTTTATAAGATATCAGATAATGTATATGTTCTTATTCAATTTTTCTGTAGAAATATTAGTAGAAAAGAGTGAATAATTGTTTGATATGTAAATAATCATTTTATAATTGATGATTATTCGCATGCAAATAATAAGTATTATGTTTTATACCAGTAATTTTACATATAAGTTGTATTATTGACAAATTTACTTTTACATATAGAATGGGAAAATATTTCAAATGAGTGGAGGTACAGATTTATCTATTTCCCAAAGTAGTAAAGATAAAGAAGTTGAATCAAGTAACGAGTGTGTATATTTATAAATTACTACAGATCTTGTGGTAGATCATGGATTGAGACCAAAGATATCTTCTTATGATCCTAATGATCGAGATCGTATTAGGAGAGCGTATATTCAAAAAGGTTTGAGTCAACCTCAAAGTCATAATTTTCCACAAAAAATGATTGGAAATAAATTAGGACGATTTAACCAATCCTGGTTTATTGAGTGCAAAACATGGCTAGAGTACAACATATCAGAAGATGTCATATATTTTCTTTATTGTTATTTATTCAGATCAGAAAATGATGTTCAAAGCAGAGGAGAAACTTTTATCATAAAAGGCTTTAGAAATTGGAAGAAGAAGGAGAAATTTGATGAACATGTTGGCGGACCAAACAATGCTCACAATAAATTGAAACAAAATTACATTTCTTTGATGAATCAGAATCAAAGTATACATAATTTATTAGACAAACAGACTATGCAGATGAAGAATGATTATCGAATTCGTCTGAATGCAACAGTAAACTGTGTTAGATTTCTTTCAAAACATGGTTTGGCTTTCAGAGGAAATGATGAATCAAATATCTCAATTAATCAGGGTAATTTCCTTGAATTGTTGAAATTCCTTGCAGATCATAATAAGGAGATTGGAGATGTTTTATTGCAAAATGCTCCAGAGAATCTAAAATTGATTGCACCAGAAATCCAAAAGGATGTTGGTAATGCGGCTGCAACATTAACAACTAAAAACATCATTATGGAACTTGGGAATGAAGTGTTTTCAATTTTAGTTGATGAATCTAGAGATATATCAGCTAAAGAACAAATGATTGTTGTTCTACGCTACGTGAACAAGAAAGGATGTGTTGTCGAGAGATTCCTATCTATAATCCATATTCCGGATACTACAGCTTACTCATTAAAAGGCTCACTCGAAGCTTTATTTTCATTATATGGCTTGAGTTTTGCAAAATTATGAGGGCAAGGTTATGATGGTGCTAGCAATATGAGGGGAGAATTTACAGGACTTCGAGCGTTGATTCAAAAAGAAAACAACTCAGTATATTATGTGCATTATTTTGCACATCAGCTTCAATTAGCTTTAGTAGCAGTTGCTAAAAATAATGTTCAAATTGTATTGTTATTTAATACTATTCTACGTCAGTTGAATATTGTTGGAGCTTCGTGTAAACATCGTGATCAGTTAAGAGAAAATCATGCTCTTCAGATTGTTAAAGATATTGAAATTGGTGAAGTTTCAAGTGGTATAGGTTTAAATCAACAAACAAGTATGTCATGCCCCGTTTATACTTGATGGGATGACATTACAATTCTCTAAATTAGCATCACTTTGTTGTTTTCATCAATAGTAGATATTCTTGATATTATTGTGCAAGATGGTTCAAATTGTGAACAAAGAGCTGAAGCATCTTCTTTGTTAGATTCCATACAATTATTTGATTTTATATTTAGCTGTTTTCTTATGAAACTTGTTTTGGGTATTACATCTGAATTATCACAATCACTACAATGAAAAGAACAGGATATTAAAATACCATGACTTTGGTCAAGATTTCTACACAGAGATTGCAACTTTTAAGAGATAGTGGATGTGACTCGTTACTCGCAAATGTAATTTGCTTTTGCAGAAAGCAAAATATTGTCCTGAGATGAACAAACCTTGGATTGCTCATGGAAGGCCTCGACGCAGAACTCATGGTATAACTAATTTGCACTATTATCAGGTTGAAATATTTTATATGGTCATCGACTCACAATTTCAAGAACTGAATTATCATTTTACAGAAAGGACAATTGATTTGCTTTTGTGTGTAGCATGTCTTAATCCATCACAGTCATTTTCCTCCTTCAATAAAGAGAAGTTAGTTCAGATGACCACATTGTATAAAAATGATTTTTCAGATGTTGACATGGTGAAGTTAGATAATCAACTTGAAACATATTTTTTGATTTGATTTCTGATGAAGATTTTTCCAAGCTGAAAGGAATCGTAGAACTTACACAACTATTGGTTGAGAAGAAAAAGGACATGATATATCCTTTAGTTTATAAGCTTATTAAATTGACACTTATTCTACCAGACGCAACTGCCACAGTAGAAAGAGCATTTTCTGTAATGAAACACATCAAAAATCACCTTCAGAATAAGATGGGGGATCAATGGCTGAATGATAGCTTGGTTACATATATTGAAAAAGATATGTTCACAAATATCACCAATGAAGAAATTATTCAACGATTTCAAAATATGAAATCCTATCGAGGACAACTTTAGCAAGGTATTTCAGAAAGAGTACAATTATTTTTCAGATTTAAAAAAGAATACAATCATTTTTTTATTTGTAGATTTTATATATGTTAGTTAATTTTAGTTAATTTCATTACATTGATAAATGCAATGCTATATCTAATTTGTGCCTCCTTCTAATTACCATCTTGGCTCCGTCTCTCTCTATATATATGTATATATTTATATTGATTCAACAAAGTATTTTAATTATATTCATATGTATATTTTACACATATTTTGATTCAATCCGATTTAATCGGTGATTTCAGATACTTTTTCTCGCATATTAAATTTAATATGATTCAAAAGATTGATGAGGCAATCATCCAGTTGAACCAATTTAATTCCATTGTCCACCCGATCAAACATTTCTGGTATGATTTCCATTGTAGACTCTATTCCGATTTCTAAAACATTATTTTAAAAATAGAGAAAAAAGAAAAAATGTGCTTACAAGTACACATAAGTGTGTCTTCTCATAGCTATAAACTGGATATTTAAGCAAAAAAATATAAATCAAAACTATTGATCTTGATTCATGCTGTAAAATATATTGCATTAAAATACCGAGTTATTGTAATTATGCAACTCATCAATCAAGTGATGCATGATATTATAAAAAAGGGATTTTATCAATTGTGCCCCTCCGAGATATCGCAATATCAGTTATACCCTATCTTTTTGTAATATCAGTTGTGCCCCTAACTTCTTGCTCCGTCACCAGTTGTACCCTTCCGTCAGATTGACCGTCAAAAAATTAAAATAATCATGGTTTATTCAAACCATGGTGTGGTTAAGAAGGGTATTATGGTCCATACCCTTCTTCATCTTCTTCCTCCTCCATTTGCTCTTCTTCCTTCTATTCATAATTTCTCTCTCTTACTAAAACCTTCATGTATCCATCGAATCTCTAAAATTTTTACATTTCCACGGACATATCACTCGTTACGGATCAAACGATGAATTTTATTGAATTTTTGGATGACTTTTTATGAATCAATTAGTCAAAAATTTATCAACATTTAACAAAAAAAACTCAACTTTTTATGAATCTTGGGGGTGACCTGGGAAGAACATGAGTTACTGGAGGAGACACGAGGTAGGTCGCGGCGGCGCGGGGCGCAGGGACGGGGGAGAAGGGAGGGGGCGCAGGCGTCGCGGGGGAGCGGGTCGCGGCGGTGCGGGAGGGGCGCAGGGGGAGGAGGGAGGGGGCGCAGGCGTCGCAGGGGAGCGGGTCGCGGCGGTGCGGGAGGGGCGCAGGGGGAGGAGGGAGGGGGTGTAGGGGTCGTGGGCGAGGGGAGGTCGGGAGGGGCGCAGGGGCGGGGGCGGTGGGAGGTCGGGGGCGGTGGGAGGGCGGGGGCGATGGGAGGTCGGGAGGGGCGCAGGGGCGGGGGCGGTGGGAGGGCGGGGGCGGTGGGAGGTCGGGAGGGGCGCAGGGGTGGGGGGAGGCAGGGCGACGGTGCAGGGGCGGTGGGAGGTCGGGCTGCACGGGGCGGTGGGAGGTCTGGGCTGCACGGGGCGGGGCTGGGATGGGGGTGCGGGAGGTCGGCGCTGGGAGGGAGCTCGGGGCGGAGGGGGTGCGGGGTTGGGCGGCGCGGGGCAGGGGCGGGGGCGGGGGCAGAGAGGGAGGAGGAGGAGGTGGAGGAGGAGGAAGAAGAGGATGGGGAGGAGGAGGAAGAAGAAGAAGATGAGGAGGGTGTAAAATGACCTCCTAACCTTTTTTTTAAAAGTAGTTCCGCCTATGTCCTCAAAGTTAACGGCCGTTTGCACTGTGGATGGACGGTCACTAACCCGAGGGGCACAAGTGATAAATTTTCAAGTTTTGAGGGGCACAACTGATATTACCAAAAAGACAGAGGTATAACTGATATTGCGATATCTCGGAGGGGCACAAGTGATAAAATCCCTATAAAAAAATCAAGTGATGAAGGATTCGTATCACGGGAGACGTTGATTGCTTATTATTTTATGATGCTCATTAAAGTAGGCGTTTGGCATTTATAGTATAGTGGGCACATAAAGTTGTATGTGCCATGTGCGTCAACTCCTAGCCCTTTAATTCAACTCCTTTTTCAACTCCTTTCAGACAAGAGTGCAACGTGAAGTAGGTGGCGGATCCTAAATTTTTCCAGGATATTTTACTTTGCTGAGGTGGGTATTCTGTCTTCTCCTGAGAATAATAGAAGAAGTGAAACCAGCAATTCCAGTCTTGCATAAATTGGCCTAAACTAAGATAGAAATTAGATGCAGTTGGCCTGAAGTGACATAGAAATGTAACGTCTCGGGTTTAGGTCTCCGGTCCGTTATCGAGGAAAATTAGCCCTGACAACTTATTGGATTCGGGCCCAAATGGATCCATTGACAACCACTCAAAATGCTTAAGCCCAAGTTGTCAAGTAGTTATCCCCACCACTTATAAACCACACCCACACTTTGCGAGTTTTAGATGTGGTACTATATTTGGGGGTATGGGTGTTACAACCTCCCCCACTTATATTCGCAACGTCCTCGTTGCGACATGGCCCATCACTTATTCCCAGTGACAGTGGCGGTTGCACGTTCCGGGTAGCTTTTTCCTCCAACCTCTTTGTAGAGGTGGCTCCACCTCTTGGGTAGA